>VZTG01009063.1:409124-455493 GCA_013397845.1 Melanocharis versteri | reverse complement strand
AAAAAAAAAAAAAATCCCATTTCTTTTACTGTAGACAGCTGCCTCAGCATGGTCAGGTCTACCTGCCGTGCTTCCAGGAAGCCTTGGCTTGCTGAAAGCTGCCAGGGACTCTGGGTTGGGGAGTGTGTGTATGTGTGTGTGTGTATATATATTTACATGTGCTAATTAACTTGTAGATGGCCACAAGCCAAGATGTCCGAATTCGAATCTGTTGTTGGGAAAGTACCTTAAATTACTGCAGATCCCGCTGAGCTTTTGGAGCCCTCGAGAGCCCCGTGCACGAGTCCTTGGCAGCTGCGGGCAGGATTTGCCCCTAGAGCAGCCCATGGGCTGCAGGAGAGNCGGGTGGGAATCGGTGACTGAAATCCCGTCCAGTCGGAAGCGTGAGGGGAAGTGGGACAGTCATACTGGAAGTATAAAAGCGCGTGTTCTGGGCGCCTCTGAATTCCCCCGCGTGCACAGGGGCTTTCCTGCCCGGGCTGGACTGCACGGAGCACGCCAAGCTCCTGCATGGGGAGGCTGGCTCGTCTGGGATGAGGGTCAGGCTGCTCCCGGGCCACCGGTGCTTCTCTGGGGTGGCAGGTAAGGTGCCCTGGGGCTCAGCAGGGATGTGTGGGTCCAGGGCTGGGGGAATCCCAGCTCTTGTGCAGGGAGTGAGCTGAAAGCAGGAGGGACCTGTTTGGCCCTTGAGACTTCAACCTTGCTGTGTCTTTTTCCATTTGTCACTTGGCAAAATACCTTTTTCCAAAGAGGCTCACCTGACCCTCATCAGGAGCATGGTGATGTCATTGTGTGTCTGTCATCCTTAGGCTTCAGGGGGATTTGCTGAAAAGATTTTTGTAAAATTTGGCCTCTGCGTGAGAGGGCCTCCCTGGGCTGCCTTCCACTGGCCCCTTGTCGTGCCTGGCTGCCAGGGACCGTTGCCTTGCTTTGGTTTATTTCTGGCTGTGAGGCTGCGTCGGTGCCAGCAAACCAGTGAGGCAGCCCTGTGCCTGCCTGCAGCAGATAGCGAGGGGTTTATCAGCACAGGCTCATCTGTGGTCTCACAGGAGGGAAAAGAAATAGAAAAAGAAAAGCTTCCTCTTTCTTTTTTCTTTTTTTTCCCCCACTTTCCCACCCCCTTTCTGGTTTTTGTACGCACCAACTGCTGTTTCAGTTGAAATTGCGTTGGCTGGGGCTGGCGTTGTGGTCTCTCCCATGCACAGAGACCACAAGTGTGGGGAGAGGCTGCTGGGAGCACTGGAAGTTTTCTTTGCTGTTCTTGGTGTGCTGATGGAAGAGTTTGATACTGCCAAAATCCTTGCACAAATCCATACCTAGCACATGCCTGCACTGGGGAGGAGGCGTGGGAGTGGGCACAGCATTATGTGGGATGGAGAATGGGTCCCAGGGAGCTGGGGCTGTCCCTGCTTGGGATCCGTCCTGACAACATCCCCTGACCCAGGCAGGCAGCAGTGGGAGTTTCTGCTTTGTGTAACTAACTGTTGATTTGAGGATAATAGTTAATGCACCTCACACTGACAGCGATGAAGGGCAGCATTTAGACCTTCATTACTTTTTCATTGTAATCCGGACAAAAAATAGGAGGCTTAAAATCATCCTCAAGCAAACAATGGGAAGTATCTATAAAAATCAGTAACTTGTAAATCTCCCCTTGGGGCCAAGGGGCACCTTCCCACTTGGTTGGTTTTCCTGATTTTGTTGCAGCTGCTAAAGGAATTGCAACAGGTGGTACGGGAGTGAACGCGTGGGTGACAGGGGTGTTTGTGAAAATACCCTCGGGGCTGTGGTGTGTTCTCTGGCTCTTGGTCCCTACCAGAAAGGCTGATCCAGGTGGCACTGGAGGTGTGTGACATACTTTAGTCCTGGGCTTTATTGCAGCTTTGTGGATGGACACAGCTGTAGGCGAGGTCGGTGCCTGGTGTCCCTCCTGCCATTAGATCAGGGTTTACCTCAGAGGGCTGCAGAAGTGGCCACAGCTTGGGAAGAAGAGCACTGACGTGGGAGTGTGGATGTCGAAAGGGATGGGCTGGGGAGGGACCTTGTGCCTTTTTGGACCTTGTGTTGAAATGCCAAAACTCTAGGCTGCGTTTTTGGAAACTGAGTCACCCTGCAAAAAAATACCCATCTCCAAGAGACTTGGAGGCAGAGATCAACAAGGTCCAAATAAATTGCTGGCAATTCGGCTTCCTGGTCCTGCTGGTGCTGGGTGAAGGCTTTCCAGGGAAATTGGGTGGGATAAACTTGGGAAGATCTTATATTTGGACTTCCTGTGAAAGGAATAATCTACAGAAGAAACTTGGCAGTGGGGTTTGCCAGATGGCAAATGGGGCTGCTGGGGAATTGTGAGGGCAGTGAGGTTTTGGTGATCGCCCAGGGCCTGATGCTCGGTTGTCTCGCAGGGCTGCAGTTGACTGGATCTTAACCTGCTGCTTTCCTGTTCCCTTCCAGCTGTTGCGCGACGTGGAGAGCACACCCACGATGAAGAGGAGCTCCCGGCTCTCCTAATCCTGCGTTGGTGATTTGGAAGCAGCGCCCGCCGCGCCCGCTCTTTCGCCATGTCTGGCTCCGCGCAGCCCGTGACGCAGAGCTGGCGCGCGGCCGAGCCGCGCTACCCCCCACACGCCATGTCCTACCCGGTGCAGATTGCCCGACCTCACGCGGTAAGGCCACGGCTTTCCTTCCCTGCCCGCTCGCGGGGTGGGAGCCGCGTGGGTGTCCCCAGGGCCGGGGCAGTGCGTCAGCTGCGCCGGTCTGGGATGCGGCTGTTGCAGGGAAATCAGACCGTTTCCGTGCCTGTGGTACGGGATTTCGTTGTTCCTCTCTCGTGGGATCCTCTTTTGTTTCTCCATATGGTGCTTTCAGTTTTTCTCTCCCGTCCCAGCCTTTTCCTAGCACTTGCCATGGCGGCGCTCATGGGCTGTGGTTCATCATTTCTGAGCGCCCGTGTCTGTTTGTCCTCCTGGCAAGAGCAGCCTTGGTTGAGTGCAGCATCCAGCCTGGGGGCAAAGGGGAAGGTTTGGCCATTCTTGTGGAGCAGGAGCATGTGCCCTCCAGCCCTCTTTGGCATGGCCTTTCCTTGGCACTGAATCACGAGGGAAGGACCATCCTCTTCTACGTGTGGGCTCACTGCTTCCCAGTGAACCCAGTCCTTACTCCTCACACCCACAGGAGAGCTCTCCTGCTTCCCAGGCAAACTGCTGGGAGGGAACCTGCCTCCTGCCCTTTGGTAGGAGAGCTGCCTCTCTTTATGCAGCACTCCTGGGGAGCGAGAAGATAACTGAGCTGCTGAGCTTTCCATTTGATCCTTCTCCTCCTTTTCCCTGCTCGTAGTCTTGACCTGTAATCCTTTCTCTTCTTGGATCAAGGCATAAGCTGGAGATGATCTTTTTTTTTTGGCTGTGTCTTGTTGAATGTACCAGAACCCGCAGAGGTTAATTCACCTGGATCCAGCCTCTCCTCTCTGTGCTGTCTCTCTCATGCCTGTGTTTGCTCATCCTGGATGGGTGAATGTTTTCAGTTTAAGCCCTTAACGGAAGAAACTCTTCTTAGTGGAACAGCTTTAGTCAGCTCAGGCTGCTTAAAGGAATCTTATTAGGTGCTGGAGTATGGCTCACACTTCCAAGGGTTTTTGGAGCTGCTTCTTGGTGGGTCACGGTGAGGTGGCCACAGCCAGGACGGTGCCTGAAACACAAGTCAGGGAGGAGACCTTGTCTGGGGGTTACATTTGACAGTGACAGCTACTGAATGGTCAAATTCAGTCTGTGCTAGTTCTCGTGTTTGACTTGAGAGCCTGGAAACCCATGAAGTGTCAGTGAAGGGCTGAAATTCCCTCATTTGCCCTCTTTGCCTGGCTTCAGCAGAGTGGCCCAGGGAGCAGAGCCGGAGATTGGAAAGGCTTTGAAATAGAAACGTTAAGGAGGGCGCGGGACGAGCTCTTGGCTGCGTTTGCTGGCTCATCTACATCGCTCGGGGCCTGCGTGCTGCTGCACAAAGAAGCTTTTCATCCTGGGTATGAGACACGCTGACCTGGTTCGATTTATGGGAGCTTTGCTTCCATCAGTGTGAGGGTGTTTGTCTGGGGGCTGGAACACAACCAAGAGCATTTGTCTCAAAAAGAAAATCCCAGTTCTCTTTTTATCAGAAGCCCGAGCGGGAGGAGGATGTGACCAGGTGAGTGCAATCTGCAGTTGTTGCAAGACTGTGGTTTAAAAGCCAACCAAGGGAACCTCAATCCGCAGTGTGGAGACCAATTTTAAAAGAGTGTGGAAGGCTCCTGTCCTTGAGGTGCTGAGCCCTTGTCTCCTGCAAAATCCCATCTGCTTCCCCTTGGTGCTGCAGCAGCAGGATGAGCAGAGCAGGGCAGTTGTTTGCAGTGGGCTGGAGCTGGGGGTTTCTGCAGCCTGCAGTGAACACCGGTTTTGTTCCGTTGTATTAATGTTGGAAGAAGTTGCTGGCATTTGCTTCCAGAAGCTATTTTTACAGCCGCATGTAATCACCCGAAGTTATGCGATACCTTTTGGGCGTCTGGATGCAGGAGAGGTCCGAGCTGAGAATTTTTTTGGTTGGAAAGCCAGAAGACTGCTCTCGGCAGAAGCGTGCCAGCCCCACACAAAGCGACGCACCTTGCCTCTGCTGGGAGGGCAGGCAGAGTGTTTCTGGAAGCGTGTCCCTGCATGATCTGCCCCGCCGCTCTCAGCTGTTCACAAACACGTGTCTCTTGCTCGGCGGCGCCGTGAGCTGGAGCCTGGCCATGGCTCTGGGGCTGGAGCTGATCTCTGGTGGGATTGACTTGGGAGAGGAGAGCCCAGTCCCTTTGAAGTTGCTGCGCTGTTTAATATTAAAAGTCAGCGGTATTTGCTTGCATGTCTTGGCCAGGTCAGTTTTGTCATGGGGTGTGTTTGCACAGTGAGAGCTTGTTTGGAAGAAACCAAGAGAGGCCAAAACCAACCCGACACTAACATGTCTTGCATCTAATTAAATTTTGGTTCTGGTTTGTTGCGTTCCAAGACATCCTTTCCTGAGAACCGGGAATTCGTCAGCTCAGGGATCCTTATCCTGGTGGTGGAAATGCCCTGGGTCACCTCCTGGGCGCGTGTGCAGGGCTGAGCACAGCAGGGCTGCAAATGCTATTATAATAGAAATAAATAATCACAGCCCAACTGTGACGGTCGCACCCAGGGAAATGCGGCGCGGCAGGAATGCTGAGCTCAGAAATGAGCCGTGACATTATTTTAGGCTTGGAGACACTTTATGAAAAGTGATTTAAAGGATTGCAGCTGTTTGATTTCACAGATGAGGCAAGTGAGAGGGGATGTTGTGAAGGGGCAGGAGGCAGTGGAAGCAGGCTGGGGGATTTTTCTTCTCCCATCACATAAAGCCCAAGGGAATATCCAACAAAATGGAGAAAAAAAAGCATATTTCAAGTAAACAAACAGAAATATGCTTTGTACATATGGGCACCTCCTCCCAGCAGCATGTTCCACGAGCTACTGCTGAGTTTGGAGCTGGCAGAGAAGATCCAGTACCGGTTGAGTGAGGATGTTTGTTGTCTGGTTTCACTCTTGGTTGCCAGCTATGGGCAGGGCTGTGAACCTGTGGGTCTGACCCAGACTGAGCTCTCTCCGATGGCTGATGCAGCAAATGGGCTCTCCCACAGGGTAAGCAACACACTCGGGTGTCTTCCTCCTTTTCTTCCTCATTGAGAGGTATCTGGTCCCAACAGCTGTTGGGAAGGCTGGATGTGATGTGAAAATGGTGCATGATTTTATAATGACCCTGGATTTAATTCTGTCTTAGTAGACAATGACTTGCAAAAAGCTTTGACAAGTCAACATACTTTTAACGGGAAGAAGGAAGCTTAGTGAAAAGGCTCTGGTTTGTTTGACTTTCTTGAGGTAAAACTAAAATCTCCAGTAATCAGCAGTTTCTTCTTAAGGGCACGGAGTGGTTCTTGGCCAAAGTGCAGGGAAAACATTTCTGTTTTCCATATTCATTAGCCGTAATGTTGGGGTGCGCAGTTGACTTCTGTCATGTTCAGTTTGGAAACAGAGGAATTGTTTGAATGCTCCGTGACCTTTAGCTAAAGGTGAAAAAACACATTACTTACGCTCTTAACCTTCTAATGTGTCCAAAGTTCATGCTCTCTCAAAGGAAACTTTCGCATGAAGGATATTCATTTTCAGGCAACCTGCAGATATTTTCTGTAAACAGATCAATTTTCATGCGTAGTGCACGTCCCCCATTCTTTTTAAAGCCTCTTCATGATCAATATTCCCTGGGAACAGAAGGGTTCCCCTCTTTTCCTCCTGTGTGAATCCAGTTCCTTGCTGTGACCTCCTTACCAGCCTTCCTGCTCCTGTTAGTGCTGTGACATTTCTGAGCAGGAATGGTGTGGCTTTGGATGCAGGCTGGGCTTTCCAGGAGGGTGATATCAGGTGCAGGAGATGCTGGTGGCCGGGGCACACAAGGTGTCCTCAAGCAGCAGCCTCTGTGATGAAACAGCTTCTGCTTTTGGGGTGCTTTAAGTGTTTTACTTACTAGAGATACTAAACAGGATTAGGAGTTGGTAGGATTGGGGTGTGTACACATTCATATGAAACTGGTGCTCCATCATCACTTGAATTCCCCTTTGTGAGCACTTTTCCCTCCCTCCCTACTAAACAAGAGGCTCGTTTTGCCTCCTGCCTGCTGTTTGCCCCCATTCCCTGCACACAGCTTCGTCTGGGATGGAAAGGTGAGCTTAAGCCCTCCTCAGCTCCTCTGCTCCAGCTTTGAGACCATTGTGCTTTTCCCGTGCCACCTCTCCTGCCTGGGAGCAGCTCAGTAGCTCCTTCATTAAGCTGCCCGTTTGCAAAACAGCCCTTGTGCAGGAGCGTCCCGGCCCCATCGCTCGTTTGCTTTGGCCCCTGATAAATAACTTCCTTGTCTGCGTGAACCAGAGACAAGAGGTTGGTGCAAACTTGCGTGTTGATTCGGTGTCCAAGCCAAAAGGTGGCCTGGGGGGAATGGAGTGCCTTCCCTGCCCAGACTCCTCCTCCCAGCAGTTTGAGCAGGGCTAGTTAAATCTGCTGTCCTGTGTGGATGGTGCCGTGGGGAGGCGCGGGCTCCGGAGATGGCAGGAGCTGGCTCCTCTCCGCGGTGACACGGGCGGTGTGGCACAGCAGTGCCAGGTAAGCCTGCTCAGGGGCACTGTGCTGAGCGTTACTGCCGCTGCGTTGGTTTTCCTTGGAGTAGTTATTCCTGCTTTTGTCTCCTGGGAGTAAAATGCCGGTCTGTGTCAGCGCTCCGGGAACCGGCGGAACGGAAGAGTTTATGGAGCACCACCTCCGAGCACGAAGAACAACCTCCTGCTACCAGCTGAGCGAGGGGCGTCCTGAATTCTGCCTGCTGGGCTCCAGCTAGTGTTTCAAGGAATGACCTGAAAATAAAAGACATACCTTGGAAATACTGACTCTGATCAGGTCTGTCATGAGAACTCAGCGCGATCTCTCTTGAGTACCTCTCCAGTGACAGATTGCATTAACTCTGAGCAGCTCAGCGCTGGTTTTCGGAAAATTGGCTTTCTGCTGTGGGACTGGGAGAGCATGGAGGTGAAAGAACAGGACACCTAATTCCCTGCCCTAGGGTCTCCCTCCCATTGCTGGGAAGAAGTTGGCTTACAGCAGTTTGTATTTAAATCTTGTTTTCCCTAGGACGCAGCCTTTATCCAAAATAGTTCTTTTACTTCAAGCTACAGTAAACTTCTGTGGTTGCTCCTTAATCTGCTTTTTGGACATGACTTGATGCAGAAGGTGATGCTTTGCTTTTGGTTGATCTCAAGATTGTAAATCCACAGGGGAAGAAAGAACTTTCACTGCTTATGTGGTTTGGCAAAGCCACTAAAGCCACTTTTGGAGCCTTTTCCTGCGCTTCAGGCCTGACTCTGTGCTGCCCCACCAGCCCCTGGAGGCACCTTCTGCAAGACTGGGGACTTTTGCTGGTTGTCATTGTCACAGCATTTATTTACAATACTGGGCAAGTGAAGGATTTGCTATGGAGGTGTAGGGAAGAGTAGGAGAGTAGGGGACATGGAAAGCTGGAAGGGCCCCACGTGGACCTGCGGATAGGTTGTGGGTGTTGTATGGGAGCAGGTGGGGGACTGTGCTGCAGAAGAGATGTGATCAATGTGCTGCAGAAGAGACGTGATCAATGACCTGGTGCCTTTAAGGTGGAAGGTTTGGGTGTGTTGTGTGGAGAGAGCTGCTCTCCCTGGGTGGGTGTTGATGGCCTCAGGAAGCACAGCTCCAGGCGTGGGGGCTGGAGGAAGGGCAGACGGGGCCTTCCCGACTCAAAGGCGCCTGGATGCGACTGGGACAAAAGTCTTGTGACGGAGAGAGGCTGAAAAGCAGCACTGTAGTGGATGTGCTGCTGCTCTGTGGGCACCTCTGGCTGCTGGGGAGAGGGCTGGCGGCTGGCTCCAGCACCCGGCACCGGTCAGATGACCGGGAAGCCACAACAGCTGAGAGCTGTCCTCACCGGGACGTGACTTCTCCATGAATGGCACATTCAGGCAGGGCAGCCAGGCACTGCTGCCAGCCCTGCTTTGCTGGAGAGGTGGGGAGAGGGCATCGAGAAGGGTGCAGTGCTGTGCAGCTGGGACAGACGCTACCAGTGCTGGTAGCAGCCGTGGGCTCGGTGCAGGGATGGCAGCAGGAATCAATGCCTTCCAACAAGGGGCCACGTGCAGTGTGGTCACCTCCTGAAACAAAAGGCCAAGTCAGCAGCTTCTGAGAGATGGATGGCAATGAGACTGTCTCGGAACAATAAGGGCATTTGTCTTTTCAGCTCGTGTTGCATCCCTGTAGGCAGGATAAAAATGCATGTATTCAGCCAGGTTTTTATTACTGACCTTATCTTCAACAGGGGAGAAGATTGTGGAGAAGTTATTGTTTGGTTTATGTTGTTGATATCTTTTTTCTTAAATCTGCAGTGAGCTCCTCCCAGGGTGTTTGGGAGGAAGTTGGGCAGACAGCATTGTACTTGTGGACAATGTGTTTGGATCAATAATTACCTCCTTTGCACTCCAGAGGAGGTTTTCAGCAGCAGAGGATGGTTCCTCTGGGCTGGGGAGGCTGAGCGTGGTGGGCTGTGTGCCACACTGGTCCCCTCACAGCCTGAGCCGTGTCTGGACCTCATGCAGTGGCAGCTCTGCTACCACCCTGGTTCCTCCCAAACCTTTCCCCTTCATCTTACCTTTGAGAACTGGCTTTGGGAAAAATTATTTTCTTCAGGCGAATGCTAAAAAGTGCATTTCTCGGTCTGATGAGCAAATGCTGTGCTGACTGTGCCAAGGGGTATCCAGGCACCAGAGAACTTTTCCTTTTATTGCTAAAATAGGTCACGCTCACTGCTGGCACAAAGAGATGTTAGGCAACTTCTTTTTCCGGAGTTGGGGGTGCGCAGAGCAGGGGTGGGCGACATCCCCTGTTTCTGACAAAGCCACCAGAGTGTTGGCCATGCTGCTTTGTCCACCCCACAAATCAGTTGCTGGATGATCTGAGGCCCTGGCGTGTTCCAGGTTGGGATCTGCTGCTCCATGCTGGCTGTGTGGTTCTGGGGGTGCAGGAAGCTCAACAAGCCCCGTGCTTCCCAGGGGGAGGGGGTGGCTTTGCAGTCCGAAGCGTGCTCGTGGCTTGGACACCGTGTTGGGCTGCTCTGGGCCATGTGGACATGCCAGAGCAGCAGCTGTCAAGTGTCCAGCTGTGGCTCTGTGTGCCACCAGTGCCACGGTCTGGAGGGGCACCAGCCCTGTGCCATCACCCATCACTTCCCCTGCGGTTCACAGTTCCCAGAACGGCACGCGAGCTGCTCACGACCAGGCATCCTTTGTGAGATTAGATAAGGGCCAGTTCATGAGAAGTGAAATAAATAGGGATGTTTTGGCGTTGTTTTTTCTCACTGTTTGTGCCTACACCATTGTTAATTGGCCTCATTGAGTGTTTCAGCAGAAACAGCCCGTTGTTAGAAAATAAAAATTATTTGCAATACAGCGCTGGGTGAGCTTGTCACGAGCAGCCCTAATCCGTGGTGGAGGTGGCGAGGAGCTGGCATTTGCTCCTCGGGGAGCGTGTGCAGTGCCCAGGCCTGTTTGTCTGCCTGTGAAAGGTGACGAGGACAGCGTGGGGCAGTGGCTTGTCGCTGGGCGAGCCCTCCTGTGCCGGGGAGCTCCGCAGGTGCGGCGCTGCCTGCGCCCGGTGCCGCGGTTCGAGGCGGCTGCGGTGCCAGCGCCGCTCTCCGCCGGGGCGCCGGCTCAGCTGGCGGATGTGGTGGCTGACCCCAGGCTGCTCCTCCTCGGCGTCACGGCAAAACAAGCACCGGTGGTTTTTAAGCAAAGCTGTCTTACACCGAAACTCGGCGGGGAGCTCCCGGTCGCTTTCTCGGTTGAGGACGTGGTAAGCGACGAGGACGGATCTCACGCTGTGGGCTGCTCGAGCTGTGCTGCAGGTTCTCATCTGGCTGCGCTCTAGGTCTCCATGGGTTTGCTCCAGAGCTGTTTTCCGAGGAAGCCAGAAGCGCTGGGTGTTTGTACTTGTTTCTCTGCTGGTGGGAGGAAGAGAGGAGGAGCAATTCGCCTTTCTGTTGCAAGACCAGCTCCAGGTTTCCTTTCTGCAGGCCTCCTGTCTCTGAGGTCTTCTCCTCAGAGGCTGATCCTTGGAGCCGTGGGATCCATCTGGATGGAGCAGTCTGTGGATGTCAGTCTCTGGGTGGAGCAGATGCCCTGTCTGTGTGGATGTGCGTGGTGCTGGAGCTGGGAGTGCAGGGTCAGAGGTGCTGTTGGCTGTGGCGCGGCGTTGTCCGGCGCCCTGTGCTGCGGGTCAGCGCCTGGGGGTGCTTCCAGCACTGGGGGTGCTTCCAGCATCGCTCTCAGACCTCCCCTTCTTCCTCCTGCTTGGGGATCAGGCAGCCAGGACCCAGCAGCTGCAGGCAGGGGAAGGAGAAATGAAGCACACCAGCAAGTGCACGTGTCCAAAACAGAAAGCGAGAGAGGCAGAACGGCTGTGCGGCTGCCTGCAGTTGTTGGCTTAGTGTGAGGGTTACCCTGAGGTCGGGGACAGCACTGAAGAGTTTGCTGGAGGCTTTATGGTAGGTAAGGCAGCAGGCTGAAAGCTTTAGAATAATTTTAAAAGGTGGGGTGGTGAGGAAGCTTCTTCCTTTTTCCTTCCGTTGGGCTTTCTCTGTGTGTTGCCTTGAACTTTTCTGTAATGTTGTGTTCAGGAGCCTGGCTTTATAAACAGTTTGATTAGCAAATCTAAATGAGCCTGGTAGACTCAGGTTATTTGGGGTCAGAGGATTTACCAGGAAGGGGATGGCAGTAGTGTTCTTGGCATTCCTAAATGAAGTGATAACACAGAAACCTTGAGACTCAGGGTGCTTTCCCTGGCTCTCCCTCCCAGCACCCCACACAGGAGCAGCAGGGATTTGTCCAACCTTCCTGCTTGGCAGCAAAGGATACTTTCAGTCCCTTAGGCTGGGCCTAAGTACCTCTTCAGTCTGCTGCATGAAGAAGTGTGTTTTAATGAGGCCACTTTCGGGTCTCTAGCATTTCATTTGTCTAAAGATTTGCCTGGTGCTGCCCTGTTCTGCTGGGGTGGCTTGTGGTGCTGTGGCACTCTCGGTGTCTGTCTGGCCTTGGTGATGCTGCCATGCTGGCCTCCTCCCCCCAGATCTGATTTGCCAGAGCCCCTGACTATCCATGGTCTTTCTGTTTCCTTGATTTCTGTCATGGCATTTACTGAATCCATGAAATTTGCAGAGCTTCCCAAAGTACGTCCATGTGGGAGCACCTGAACCACAAGGAACAACAGGAAAGTTGTTGTAAAAGGAAGAAAGTCCTTACTAGGGGCAGAGATTTGAAAGCTCTGGACAGGGTGCTCCGGCAAATCAGCAGATTTGTGGGGTGGGAGGAAGGTTTGCAGAGGGCAGGAAGAGATGCAAAGAGAGGGAGAGGAGGAGCAAAAAACAGAATTGAGCAAAACCCAGTAAGACAATGGAGAGGAAAAGGAGCAACATGTAGTTTGGGGCTGCAGGGTTCTTTAGTTGCGTTATTTCACGTGTCTTGGAGTTGCCCGTGAGCAGGTGCTAGAAATGTGAGGTCAGGGTGAGGGCTAAATCACATTTGTGTGCTCCAGTGGTGGGGAATTCAGGTGGCACCCACTGGGTGCTGCTCCCGTGTCTGTGTGGAAGGTGCAGTGGTGCTGGCAGCAAGGTGCCTCCCAGCAGGTGTCTTTAAAACTCTGCTGGAGAAAGTTGAAGCCTCTTCTGAATCATAGAATCATTTAGGTTGGAAAATACCTATGGAATCATCAAGTCCAGCCGTTAGCCCAGCACTGCCAGGTCCACCAGGCAGTCTGAAGGCAGCTCATAAACCTTTCTGGTGTTTGCATTTGCAAAACGCTGTCACAGCTCACAGTGCAATTTACTGGAGTAACTTTCTGAGCAATTAATCCACCTACGTCCTGCCAGGGCTTCCGCAGTGCCTCTTAACAGTTCATCACAGGGCACAGAAATTTGTCAATTTTAATCCTCCTCACTAGTTTTTAGGGTTTGTTTTCTCGTTGTAAAACCCAGTGCAGACGTAAGCAAGGCAGAGCAGGTCGAAGTCACTTCAGGCCATGCCAGCAGGTTCTGAGCTCCACCAGCCATTTTCTGATGGGGTTAGAGGAGGCAAAAGCTCAGCTGAGTGTGGGCAGGGAGAAAAGGAAAAACAGATGGTTCTTGGGACATGCAAGAGCCTTTTTTTTTTCTCAAGGGCACAGCCTTTGAGCCTCCCAGACGGGTAATTCTTGTTTATACGCCCACGGAAGGTGACGGCCCTGGTTTTGGGCCTATTCGTGTGTCTTCCCAGACACGACATGTTTGTTTTGTAGGTGGATGTCAGGAGCTGCATCACTCTTCTATTTAAATATTTATTTTTAATTTAAAACCAGGACAAGTGTGAACATGGGGAAGCTTGTTCGTGGGCAGGGATTCTGCTCTGGCTGGGCCTGGAAGAGCTGATGGGCTCCCTCACTTTGGATGTCTGTGTTTGTCCCTTCTGTGGTTGGACTGGTGGCATGTTCTGTCCTGCAGCCCCTGCGTGGATGGACTCTAGAACTGAAGGAAAAGCAGCATCACGGGGTTGCATCCTCCCTAAACACCTGGATTTACAGCAGAAGAGCCCTGTGAGGAGAAGTGGATGCTGTCCAAGTCATGCCCTTGTTAATGTTGCAAGAACCTGTCTGCAGAACCCCTTGCCCCAGAGGCTGGGCTCTGGAGGGGCCAGCAGGAGCTGGGGCTGGCAGAGGTCTCTTGTTCCTGCTGTTTCCCAACGTCGGTCAGAACAGAAAAGGAGCAGCCCCACACTATTGCCTGACAGTGGGGAGAAATAAACTCGATTCCAAAAACTCGCACGGCTTTCCAGGCACAAAAAGTGGTGGCCACAGGACACCACAATTCCCCTTCCTCCTCCCTTTGGTAGTTGGCCTTTTCAGCTTTTGTGCAAGAGAGGTTGGATGTGAGGTAGGGGATCTGCTTTTCTTGGGTCTCCCAGGCCGAGTGTTTACAATCTCTGATTTTCTTCCTGACTTTCCAGAAAATCTCTCGTTTTACTCTCTGATGGCCAAAGATTGCTGGGCCTTGATACTCCCTTCTCCTCCATGACTTCCTGGAGGACAGCATGACATCCACTGCTGGGCTGCTCTTTGTACTTCCAGAGTGGGAGAGGGGCTCTCCAGGCTCAGGTTGTTGCTGTTTAAGCTCCCAAACCTTTTCTTTGCCTACCATGCACCTTGCTGGGGCAATTCCCCAGCTTCCCTAGGGCTGGAGCTTGTTGATCTTCACTACATCAGATCAAATAATTCCCACTGCAGCTGTTGGGGCTGAGACCCCCCTGCCCACGTCAGCTGCATGCACGTGGTGTCTTATTTATTGATTTATTTTGTTTTTTATACCCTGAAATTCCTTTTTTCCTTTTGAGGAAGGTAAAGCTCTCTTGTTCCAGTTGAGAACTGTTCAAAAATAGACTCCCAGGTGGAATTGGTTCTTCTAAGGTAAATGTGTGTCAGTGTTACCAGGGTTATTCTGTGACAGGGCTTTCTGTGCCATTGCTGAAGGTCTTAGTTAATTAGATGATTAGTCTGCTGGTCAAGTATCTATCTGCAAATAAAAAATAGCAGTTGAATGTGGCTGCCTAAAATACTGCTGCTGGAATCAGTCTGTGGTGCAGAGCAGGAGGGCTTCTTATTTAATTAAAATCAGGAACATACTGTACTGTACTCTCCAAGGGTCAAGGAACAAAAGGGACATCCACATAATAAGTAGCAAACTGTCCTTTCAAACCCCTTGAGCTCAGCCCAGGGGAGCTGTGTTTAAAGGGACATTTTCAAGATAATGTTTGTGATTTTCCTTCTGTCTTTCTTCCCCCCACACCTTTTTTCTTTCTTCATGCTGCTATGTGGATTATTGAAGCTGAAAGTATCCTGTGACTTAATTTTGTTCTTACCTGTTTGTACTCTTGGATTCACAGTTGTCATCAGGACTGCTCGGATGCCAAAAATCCGTGTGTGGGTGCTCAGGGGCTGGGTTGGGCTTGCTGGGGTCCTTTCCCAGGAGCCTGCAGCCCCAGGAAAAGGCTGGAGGCAGGCTCAACAAGGGGCTCAGCCACCATTCCAGTGCAGTGTGGGACTGGGAGTTACTGGGAGCCTTTTGGGGAGGGCGAAGCACTGAGCTTTGTGGCGCAGTGCCTCGAAGGAAGAACATCTACATGGGGTTTTTTTGAGCTGTTCTGTGCTTGCTCGGAAGTTGCCACCAGCCTGACGAGCTCTCCCGTGTTTGTCCCTGCAGGACGTCGCGCTGTTGGAGTACCAGCACCATTCCAGGGATTTCGCTTCCCACCTCCCGCCGGGGTCGATCATGCAGCCGCAGCGGCGGAGGCCGTCCCTGCTCTCCGAGTTCCAGCCGGGCAATGAAAGGTACCTGTGCCAGCCAGGGTTCTGTGCAGGGCTGTGGTGGCAGCAGGAGGGCTGGGAGGGACCTGGGCAGTGGGATGCTGTGTCTGGGTACCGACCGTGCTCAGGCTCGGTGCCCGTTCAGGTTCCTGCTGCTGCTCGAGTGGCATCTTTGCCTTCTGGTTTCTTACCTTTGGCTGTTGTGCGTTTTAAAGAAGTCTTAAAAACAACAAATAACAATAAAATCACCCCCTCCCTTCTGTGAAGCTTCAGGTTGCCGTGGCTGGTTGTGTTGGCTTCTTCAGCGTAGGAAATGAAGCCGTGTGGTCGGGTTTGGTCTGTGGCTCCCGAGGCTGCAGGGAGGAGTGAGAAGAGCTCATTTCCTCCCCCATCTCCGCTTCCTCTGCTGCTGCTCTTCCTCCCTGCTTTCCTTGGTTTTGTTTCTCTTTCTGCATTCCCCTCACAACTTTCTCTGAGCTGCTTTTTTCCTGTCTCCTCCCCTCGTGCCTCTCCCTGCGTCCCTGTTTCCTGCTGTAGCCTCATGGGAGGCTGGCAGTGGTTTTAGGTGCAAGTCAGGCAAGTGCTGTGGCTGGGAATGCTGTACATGCTTAAACCACAGGAGCTGATTTGTTTGAGGGACATCACTCTCACTCTCTGTTTCAATGCAAAACGCTGCTCTCTCTCACAGTTTCTCTTCTGCATTTGATGTTTAGTGGTTTGGGAAAAAAAACCGGCCTGGAAGTGAAATAAGAGCCTTGCTACAGTAGATATATGCAAAACAATTTTTTTTAATGCTTATTCCTTAGGCTAAGAACAAAACCAGTGCAGAGTCAGAGATGAATCTGCTTCTCTAAAATCATCATTGTTAGGGGAGAGGAGTAAGAACTCAGGGTGTTGGATGCATAATAAATACAGACAGGATCCTCCTCTTCTAGTAGGTTGGGTTCAGCTTGGTGCTCAGCAAAAACAGACCCATGAGCATTTGGAGGCAAAAAGTATCTTCCAGAGTTCATTTTGCATCTGGACGTGCCCTTCTGGGTTATGACTGTGGCACCTGCATGTACAGAGGGTCATGTCACTTTTGATAACCCATAATTTATTGCAGCATGCTGCGCTGCCTTGGCTCGCTTTGATTTCTCAGTGCTTTGATTTCTTAGCACAGAGTAACACGGTTAAGTTGGAATTGGGTCAGATTTAGCTAAATTTGGGGGAGATGGGTAAAGAGGACCCAGCAACATGCTCCTGTCTGTTTTTGTTTTTCACACTACTGATGGTTTGCAAAATGAAGAAGCAGTTCTGCTCTCCAGTAATGTGCTGTTTAAAAAAAATATATCTTGGTTTTTCCGGATCACTAAAAATAAAGCCCAACTGCAAACCTTGGTGTCTGCTGTACCACATGCCTGATCTGGTGTGGTCACCCAGGCATCTCCCTTTGGCTTGCAAATGTTTCAAAGTCTCCAAACTTCTTTTTATGTTGATAATCACATGAATGTGGGTAAATGTTAATCAGAGTTGTCAGGGGATGTTACACATCCACATGCTTGTCACAGTACCTCATTTTCAACCTGAGTGGTGATGTTTTGGCATGCTATAAAAAGAAACCCTTTTAATAACTTACATTTCATCCCTTTTCCCCTTAACATCCAAAAAATTGTACTTTTGCGAAAATTATACTCTGTAGTAAAGCTAAAAATACTGCTTCAGTTCAGTTGACATCTTGTGCCAGAATGCTGGGACATAGACTCATTGAAAATTTTTGAGGGCATCTGGGGATGCAGGAGTTGGAGGGGGGGGGGTCTTTGAAGAAATTGTAAAGAAATTTTCAATCCAGTGTAATTAGTTATTGAGGTGATTCAAATTGGGTGCCGTTGGGGTTGGGGAGGTGTCAGTCTGTTCTGCAAAGCCAACTGCTGTTTCTCTGCATCTCTGAGCTCTACACTTAAAAATCCATCCTCTGAGGGCTTTGCTGGTTCACCTTTGTGGTCTGAGGAGCTGCTGTAACTCAGCGCCTGCTGTGTTGTGAGAGGAGCCCTGTGGGTGGTGGTCACTCACCTGAGGGTTCCAGGGCCAAGACCCTGGGGCAGGCTGGGTTGGTCATTGGTGCCCTCCCCAAAAAATAGCTGTGACTCTTCCTGGTGCAGAGCAGAGCCTGGGTGAGGGCGGGTGGCGATGGCAGCCGTGGCTGCAGCTGAGTCCCCTTGGCAGGCTCAGCGCCTTGGCTTTGTTCCTGGGCTGGGATTGATGGTTTCCAGCAGAGGCAGCTGGCTCTCGGCACGAGGGGCTGGGAGGAGGGAGACCGAGGCAAGCAGCATCCCAAACACGGCACGGGGGGCGAGCAGGGGGAAGCACAGGGCTGGGCTGTGCCTGGAAGGGAGACCCTCGCTGTGGATCCCTGCCTGGCAGCCCACCTGGCACTCAGTGATGGTGGGCACGTGACAATCCTCCCCTTGGAGCAAGTGTCAGCAGAGGGGAACCCTTCCAATCCCCCGCTGCTTCGGGAGTTCAGAGGAAGCAGCCCGTCTGCTCTCGGTTGTGGTGGGTGATGAGCTTCCAGGATCACTCTGCTCCGTAAGGATATCAGCTTGCAAGTCTGGTGCAGGTGGGATGTGGCAGGCTGGCAGTGCTGGAGACCGAGCCCTGTGTGCATTCCCAGGTGGACATCCCTGCCCTGCCACCACCGTGCCTTGCACTTGTCCAGGGCACTGCCTGCAGCAGCAGAGTGGTGCAGCCCCTGTGCCGCTCAATCCCAGTTCCTCTGAGCCCACCTGCCTGGTGAGTGGCTGCTGCTTGCCTTCCTGGCCTGGAAACTGCAGGGATTCACTTTGCTCTGTGTGCTGGTTTTGGGAGGTTATCCCCTATTTTGGTTTTACCTTCACTTTGGACAGATTTCTAAAGCCTCTGCAGGCTGTCTTTGCACGTGGTATTGGAGGCTTGACCCTGGGGACATTTGAAATCCCACAGAAATCATTTGGGCTTGCTTGGATGGTCTTCCTCCAGCTGTGCATGTTTTCAGTCTCTCCTGGCTGCAGTTTTTCTGTAGCCCCCAGGATGGTGGTTAGTTGTGATTCAATGAAAAGGAAACAAGAGGTGCAGCGTTTCACCATGGGCACAATGTGTTAAGCATGAACCAGGTGCTGTTGGCAAAAAGCTGTTGAGTGGTAACTTGCTGGGAGGAATGGAATGCTGAGATGATCCTGCATTTTGGGGCTTCCTGAGCAAGAAGCTTGTTGGGAAGTTGCAGACTGCTATTCTCCACGTACGTCAGAATCAAGAGTTGTCATCACCCCTTGGTGGCCGGGCAAAGGCTTGAACTCCCTGTGCAGCGATTCCGGCTGGAAGAAGGAAGGAAAACCTGAACCACTCTGAATCTCTTGCTGTAGGGAAAATTGGCTCTGCCTGTCTTTGCAGGGATGTGCTGCTTTCCGTGATGGGCTTTTTGGGAGCAGGCTTTTTCTTGGAAGGATCCACAGACTTCCCCTTAGCTTGTTCAGTTGGCTGTGCCAACTGGTCTGCAGGAGCGAAGAGGAGTATTTCAGGATCTGCTGTTGGTACAAGTCGTACCATGAATACTTGCAGTGGAATGTCCTGGCAAGGTGACAAAGATTAGGGCTTTTTTCCCTCTTCTATATATATTTTGGTCCTCAGAAGAAGTGAGAAAAACTGGGTTGAGTGTTAAATGGCAGGTGCCAGTGGGTGAGGGGTCTGAAAAATCGAAGAACTGGATTTTTCTAACTTCTCATATGTGTTAGGATTTTAGAGCAAGGTTCCATATTAATGCAGGAATGCTGGGGTGGATACTTCTCTCTGCTTCTCTGGCAGAAAATGTGGCTGTAAATAAATGGTATGTGTGTTAACACAATATATTCCACCTTTATCCAGAGTAAGATGAGTCACTGTTTTCATAGAAGATTATTTTCCCAGTTCAGGAGACCATGCTCCTCTTTGGGAGCCGTTTAGCATAGCAGGCACAAGGAGTCTGAGGAGTTTGCCCAGTGTTGATCTGCAGGGTCACATTTAGGATACATTCAGCAGCTGCTGTGTTTCTGCAGCCATCTGAGATAGCCATGTGCAGTGTGGCACACGGAGAGCAGGCCCTGTGCTTCTGGAATGGGATTAATCCTGCTGGCCCAGGAGCCCAGGGAGGGGTGGGAAGCTGGGGGTGGTGTGTGTGGTGCTGGAAATCACACGCAGCTCTCAGTCTTCATCTGCGCTGGGCCAAATGGCACCAGCTGCTCCCAAGGTAACAGCGCGACCAATTTGATTTTATTTATGGTTTTTAATTAAGTTTCCGTTTTTGAAGGTGATCCTTTTCTCAGGAGCGAGCAGCGGTGCGGCTGAAATCCCCACAACCATATATCTGTGTCTTTCACGCTGGAAATCATGTACCAGGAGCTGCTGTTTTTCCCTCCCCATAATTGAAAGCAGGAAAACAGCATCTGGAGAGGGCAGCTGCTGGTGTGGAGGCACTTGGGGACAAGCCTTACCTTGCAGGCTCTGGTGTGGGCGGCCTGGCGTGTCCATGGATGGACATGGAGGGTGGCCAGGGGCATGGCATGTCTCTGAAGCCATTGTTTCAGGAGTGTTCCAGCCACCCAGGACTGCTAAGAGGGCTTTAGGGGCAGGCTCCAGTTTCGGATGCCTGGAGAAGAAAGCGTGTGGAGGAGCTTGTGGAGAGAGGCGAATATTCTTTTTCCTCCTCTTGAGTGAGGCAGCGCCGTTGTGTTAAAGCTTCTGCTGGTCCTGTCCATGAATAATTCAGGCTCTGTGTATGGGGATCTTCAGTGTGCAAGTTTTAAATAAAGCACATTATCTGCTCTTACCCAAATTGCAGCTGGCTTGGAAGGTGGCTGAGGGGTTGTGCAGGGTGGCCAAGACACTGCTCCCTGCCCTTGTGTGGGGATGCACAGCCCGTGCAGCCCGAGGATGCGTGTGATACCTTTAGTTTTAACTTTCATATTTTTTAGATTTTATACTGCGTTAGTGTGTTTCTAACTCTGGGCTTCATGTATAGTGCTAACAGCTCTTCTCCCAGCCTGGCTGGACAAAACACACCGTTTGCAGCCCGAAGAACCAAGGACATTTGCAGCTTCAGACCCCAAGAATGTAAACAGCCACGGATTGAGAGGGGACAGTCCGAAAGGATGGGACTGTGTGGACTGAAGCTGTGGTTGGACAGTTGGCCCAAATATGTAAATGGGCCAAAACTTATAAAAAGGGCGAGAATGTGTGACCCGGGGTCCATCTTGGGGGTCCATCTTAGGTGCAGTCTTGGCCAGACTTTTGCACTCCCAGGGTGTGTCCTGTGAAGGCCTTTCAATAAATATCTATTTTATTCTTTAACTCTGTCCAGCCTCTGTTCCAGGTAGCCTTCTTTTAGGCATCACGTGTGGGTGCTTGGTCAGAGCTCCTGAGGACCTGGGAGTCCTTGAGCTGGGCCACAAGGTGAGCTAAGCATCCTGCTCGAGGCTGTCCCACACCTTTGGCTTGGGAAGACTCAGTCCTGCTGCTGGCAGACTTTGCTGAGGGCGTGGGAGCTCCGTCTTCCCGCCCAGACACGCAGCTCTTCCCGTCAAGTCACGATGGTTTTATCTCCCTCTCCACCTACATGACAAAGGGAATACACCAGCTGGTCCTGGACATGTTTTTGTAGGTGTCTAGTGGCAGGTTTGCTCCTACAAAGCCTAAAGTTTCTCTCTTTAACAGGTCCCAATTTGCCCAGTCTCACACTCTGGCTCTCATTAGCTCTAGAGGGGTTGTTGAAACCTCTGAAAAATCTTAGCGTTGGCTATAAATAATTCACTTCAACACCAGTGGTTTTCTATATTACTGCCTCTCAAAAGCATTTTATTGTCTGTCTGTACCTGTGGGGGTTGGATACTCTTTTTAGAACTTATTTTTGGAGACAATTTCCCACCAAACCATCTCAGCTGGAGGAAATAAACAGCCTCAGCAAGGCCGTCGTTTGTCTTGGTTCTGGTTCCAGGCGACACTGAGAATCAGTTTTCCAGCCTGGTTATGTTGTTTGGCCCCATGGTGTAGGGAACAGTATTTGCAGATGGGAGCAACTCTTAAAGTGTGCTCTTGCTGGGAAGTTGGTGGGAGCTGGCTCGGAATCGCTGCCGATGTTTTGAGCCCTCGGTGCAGGAGGCTGTGGGAAGTCGAGCTGGGTTTGCTGGATGTTGCAGAATAGCCATCATTCCTCCTGCAGCCACCTCCTGCTGCTCTGCTGAGGGAGAAGTGGGAAGGTCTGAAGAGCAGGGGAGGGTTGAGCTGCTCTGAGGGGCTGGACAGTGGGTTATTGGGGAGGGAGAGTTCTTGGCTTCCTGAAAACTTTGTACCTGCCCATTTCCCAGTGATTTGGCTTTAGGGAAGTAAAAGTAAGATCCCTCATGGTAAGGTCTCATCATCACTGCTCTTACAAGTCCCAAGGGCAGCTCAGATTATCTCATTTGATCCTCTCTTCTCAGCTCTCAGCTTAATGACTGGACTCAATGATTTTAGAAGTCTTTTCCCACCTCAAGGATTCTATGGTTCCTTGATACCCAGCTACTGGACGAGCTGTGTGTTCAGCCCATCTTGTACACTTGCTGGAGCGAGCTGCAGGTACCCCACACTGCTGTAGGATTTTATCTGCTCATACCTCCCTTGCACCCTCCGTGGGCAGCCTGCTGAGGAATCGGCCCCGGTGAATGAGTAACGCAGCTCTGCAGCTGGGAGGGAGCGATTCGTTTGTCGGATTAGTCATAAACCAAAGGTCTCATCTTGGGTTATGTTGGTCTTCTGGACCTGAGCCTGCCCCAAGCAGAGCTGTGTGGGGGTGGTTGGAAGTTGGGCAAACCCTGGGCACCCAGCCTTGTGTGCCAGCACATCTCACACTGCTCTGCTTCTCTGAAGTAGCTCAGCGTTTGCGGTGAAGGACTCAGGTGAAGACTAACCTGCCCCACTTCATAATTAACGCTGGTATTTGCTTTGCTTCGTTTAATTATGCACAACTCACATGCAATTAAAAACACTCTTTCCCTTCAGCAAAGTAGGAATCTCTGGAATAAACCAGATGGGTGGGAGCTATTTGGAAAATGCAGCAAACCCCAAACTCGGTGTAACGGGAGGGTTTTTCAGGCAGAGTCGTTTTTGTGCTGACAGCAGCCTTGTCGCTGTATAAAAGTCTGTTGTAAAGAGCTTGCTGCAGGTGTGGATGTGAAGAGTGAAAGGTGTGAAGGCTTCAAGCAAAAGCATTCGTGTTTGCAGCCAGGACAGGCTGAGCGGGTTGTGTTGGGCAAAGTAATCTCGGGAGCGGCTGGAAATTCCAGTGGATAAAGTTAATAGCCGTTCCAGTGGATGTGGAAATGGAAATAAAATAGCACCTTATAACATTGCAGCTGCTTTCCCTGGCGTGGCCCCTGCTTCGCTGTGAGTAACCTCTTTTGTAAAGCTCAGTGGTGCTCTTATCTTCAGAATTCATGGTTTTTTTCTGAGTGGAGCAGTTGTGTCGGGTTCCTGACAACTGCAGAGGTCTTGGAGCCGTCCTTTGTTAATTAGCAGCTTCTTGGTAATATGGCCTTAAATAAGGGGAAGAAGTGAAAATAAATACATCTGATTTTTAATTGCCTCGGTACAGCAGGGCCTGGGGTGTTGGAATATTTTAGCACCTGCCCAGCTCAACAGTTGCTTATTGTTCCTGGGTTTTACAGCAGAGCCTGAATGCTGGCGTGCAGCTGTGGGCAGGCAGGGATTGCGTGGAGGGCTGGAACCAGGCAGCAGGAAACCTGAGAGGTGCCAGGAGAGATTTCTGGGCTTGCTGAGAAAAGTTGAGGATCATTCAGCACGGAAGTGTTTGCAGGTGAAGCGAGCTGTGCTTCAGTGCCAGATTTCAGGGCTGTTCATCTCTGAAGGGTTTGCTGTGTGTTCTGTCTGGGATGCTGGAGCACCAAAGGCAGTGCTGGAGCCTCCCCATTCTCCTGTCCCCTTTTTGCTGGGGAGCAGGAAGAGGACGAGCCAGATTCTGTTTCTGTGTGTCAGCAGCAAAGCTGCTGCCCAATCCCAACGCCAAACCCACGGCAGCAGAGCTTGGCATGCACGTGCTTTGTGCCTGCTGTTGATGTTTAATTAAAAAATAACTCCCCCCCCCCAATTTTATCTTGATTCCCTGGAGCTGGGCTGAGTTGGCCACGCTGCTGCAGGGGAGGGCACAGGGCAGTGCTCAGGGTGGTGCCCTTGAGAGGGTGGATTTCTACAAGATCCTCTCCCTGGATGTGATCCAGAGCCATTATAGCTGCTGCCTTCAGGGCACTCTGGATCCTTCCCTTTTTGCCATCTCCTCTGAGACGTTAAATGTCAGCAGTTGCAGTTTGTGGGTGGGGGGCAAATGATGCGTAAAGACCCCCTGTCTTCTATACTTGCGTGTGACAAAACATATCCTCTTTGTCCCTCCCCTTCAAGCAGCTCCAAAGGCTGTTAAGTTTGTTAGTGTTTGGTAACTGGGGAGGACACTTTATCACCAGCTCAGGAGAATTGCAACAATCTTGTTTAAGGGGAAACGGAAAAAAAAACCCACGTTTTTTCACAGGCTTTGAATCCCCTGTGCTTCATTTTATTTTTATTTTTTTAAGAGACACTTCTGCCTGAAGTGTTAAAAACACACCCTTGGAGCTGCTGCAGCAAAGCTGATCCTAGGGCATAGTAAAAGGTTTAATGTATTTTTGTAGGATCCCTTTACAATTCCCACAAGAGAATCTTGCTAAGGAAAACAGAAGTACAAGCAAAGTCCAACATTTGTTTAAAAAAAGCGAAACCAAGCCCACTCGCCAGGTATTACCAACTGCATCATATTTAACAGGTAAAAGATGTTTGAGCTCGAAGTGACTCGTTGGTGCTGTTGCTATCACTGGGTAATGTGCCTTTACAGCCTGCCAGGTCTGTGTTAGAGACGTGCAACTGCATGTGGCTGGTTTCTTTCTTCCCCCATCCTGGAAAAATAAATCCCTACTGTCTAGCCACAGAGGAGTAGGCGTTTTTTCCCCAACATATAATCTTTGGTATTCCTACAGAAGACACTAAATATGAACACTGGTGCAGGTACCTTTGACTAAATGAGCCGAATGTGGCAGAAGGGGGCTGTGCCTGGGCTTGGAGGCGGGGGAGGATTTATGGGGCAGATCTGAGGATTTTCCAAGCTTTGCCTATTTCTGATCAGCCCAACCCATGTGTCATGACAGGGATGGCTCAGACCTGCAGCCTTATTCACTTTGTCCCAGTATGGGGCCAGCCACCCACTGCGTTGGTGGGACAGGAGATGGCAGCAGGGCTTTGCAGGTGGCACGGTGCTGAGGAGGGGGACAGCAGGCTGGCCCCTTGGGCTTGGAGGGTGCTGGTGGTCCTGCTCCAGGACATGCACCGTGCCCAGCAGCTGAGCTATGGGGCCGTGCCTTTGGGTCTGCAGAGACCTGGAACGTTTGAGTGCAGGGCCACCTGGCCTCCCCCCATGGATCCTTCTGGAAAATCCAGCCCTGTCCTCCTCGAGCGGTTTGCAGTCGTCGAGCAGGGGAGAGCGGGGGTAGTCTCTTTTCTAAAGGCTCCTTTCCCTTTGTCCCCAGATCTCAGGAGCTGCACCTGAGAGCCGAGGGGCATTCCTACCTCTCTGACCTGACCAAGCCGTCGGACTTGGAGTTCCTTGAAACCAAGAGGCCGCGCCTGGACCTGCTGCAGGACCCGCTGATGCGGCACTCGCCTCTCCTGAGCCAGGGCCAGCAGGGGGGCACCGAGGACCTCTCAAAGGTAAGGGGCTGATGGCCTGTGCTGCCAGCTGGGTGCCTGGGCTGCGTTTTGGGCTTGTGCAGAGCTGCCTTTGAGGCTCTGAGCGCTGCTGAATTCAGCGTAGATCGTGGTTCCCAAAGCGTCAAGCAGCGCGTGGTGGTACTGGATGGTTTTCCCTCAGGTGGGGTGGCCACTTTGGGGGAACGGAAGCGTATCAGCTTTCCCCATAACTGTTACAGTCATGGGCTTTTTTTTACTGGGCTGTTAGATGCACCAGAACGATTTGGAAGCTCCTGTAGGCTGAATTAAGGATGATCATGTCTGGCTTTTCTGGATACTCTGCCTTGATTTGATTTTTACTTGACGTTTCTCATTTATCACATCTCTTGATTTAATATTGGTGTTTGAAGGGCTGGAATCGGTTTCTGGTGGTTCTTTAATATAATCTTCCCCAGGAAAGCCTCCCTTGTCCCAGTCTCATTTAACAAAGCAAATCGTTTACTTACAATTGTCCCCTCTGCACATGGAATAAATGTTGCAAAGAGAAATCCCTTGCTGCGCCTGTTTGGATTTGCTTTCATCTTCTCTTGGGGTAAATTGTATTTGATTTTACCTCGAGTTTGGACACGCTCCTGGTTGGCAGGAAAGTCTTGCTGGATAAATGTGCTGTGGGCAGCTGACTCCGATGCCAGTGCTGAGGGTTGGTGCAGCTGCAGGCTGGGCTTGGGAATTGCCTGAGCCCTCAGTGAAATGGAAGGGAAGTCGCACTCAAGCCCAGGAAGATGGGGATGGTTTGCTGTATCCCTGTGAGAGCTGACTGAGATAACACACAGACAAGAAAGCTCTTCCTTGGGAATGCTGGGATATTCAGGCATCTCTTATCCATACAATGCTGGTGGGCTTTACCTGAGATCCCTCTGACCTGTCTTTAATGAGAAGGATATTTAATTCTGGAGTAGTTCAGATGCCAAGGGAGGCCTGAAGGCTCTGAAGCATAGAATGTCCTCTGGGGATGTTGGTTGGATGACTGATGGGGAAAATGCACTGTTATCCACAAAACAAAAAGTATCCCTCTCCGAAGATACGAGGAAACTGGGATGACTTTTCTGTCTTCACGTTATTCCCACCAGCAATTTTGTTCTGCCTCTCACCAGAAAACCATGGATTGTCTCAACTATTTGTTTCTAATAGGCAGAGCTGCTCTTGAGGAATTAGTTCATCAGTTCAGGGGGCTGCATTTGCTTCTCGGTCTGTGACACATTTCCAAGAATTACATGCATTTGATGGGGCTTAAAACATTTGTTAATGAAAGAGAGAGAGAGCTGAGATGCAGTTCAGCAAGGCAAGATTATGCTTTTAGTGGAGCCATTTGTACTTTTAGAGTCTGGAAGGAAGAAGAAAACGTAGTGTCCCTGACTGGTGAGAGCCTGAGTGGAGCTGGGCTTAGTTGCTCTAAACTAGCAGGAGCTGCTTCCAGAATGGGTTTGATGGAGCTCACTGTGAGACTGGGTGATCTCAGTGCTGTTGGAGTGGCTGGGAGCAGAAGGCAGGTCTGGGGCACAGGGTACAGCTGCCTTTGCAGCTTGGGAAATTGGGTCAATAGCAGTCTTTTGACGTTAGTCCTGAGCAGTTGTCCTCAGACCAGTCTGTCCACTGCTGGTGGGCGTTAAGGTGGTGGAACAGCTCCTGAAGCCAGTGCGTGCATTGCTCTGAGCCTCAGCGTGTTGGAGGAGCTGCTCTGGGTGTGGGTCAGGGGAAACACAGAGAGCTGAGGCTGCCCTTTGGGCACAGCTCTGGGCACTGGCAGACCCGGGCCGTGGGCACAGGTAGAACCTCTTCTTGCAGCTGCAGTTGAATTCAGCGCTGGGCTCTGAACTCCCAGGCTAGGACAGAGGAGAAAGACCTTCCTGAGAGGCTCTGTGCTGAGGGAGGCAGTGGCACACACATGGTGGCAGGACGTGCGTCCCAGTGACCAGAGCTGGAGAGAGATACTTGCTGCTCTGTGCTGCTGACTCAGTGTCTGTCGAAGCCGCTCAATACTTTATCTGGGGCAGCCCTGCCAGCCGGGTGAGCTGTTGGGGTGAGATGCACCCAGCATTGCTAAACACGCTGCTGGTTGTTTGGACAGAGTATCCTAGGAGTTGTTCACTTCACCCGTTACCCCATTCCTCATGGTTGCAGTCACTGTGTGGGGAGGAGCTCAATTTACTCGCTGGGGTGATAGTGCTAGGACTGGTTTTCATGGGGATTTTGCAGATTGGGCTCATTTTTGCGCAGTAAGAGCTCCACAAAGCCCTCAATAAAAAGGGTAGGGGTTTGGTTACACGCTCTGGGCGCCAGCCTGGCTGTCCCAGGGGATGTAACTGTAATGGATGTTGCTCTTGGGCAGTGGATACGTCTTGGTCTCCTGGTTTCAGAGCAGCTGTTGAACTGAGATGTAGAATCAGGTCTGTGATGGGATATGAGTTTAGCACATCCCTGATAGCCATTGGTAAGTGGATTTGCCAACTTTCAGCCCAGGGGAGAGAAGTCAGAACCATTCCTGCACGTTTCCAAAGCCTTTGTTTTGAGCCATAATCTGTGCTCTGAACACAGATGGAACAATTGATGGGGCAACTACTGGTAACAGGCTTCAGAGTTTTTCTCCCCCGCCCCAAAGAGAAGTGGATTTCTTATGTCTTTTGTTCCTCATCTACCTCTCCCAAGTAGGTGGAGAGCTGGGCCCCTTAAGCCCAGTTCAGTATCACTGCAGCCTCACTCCAAGCCAGACTTAATTTGTAAGGAGAAGCTCTTGGATCAGCACATTCTCACTGGAGAAAGCAGACACACTTTTGGGCAGCATGCCTTTCAAAAGCAGCAGCAGCTTTCAGCTAAATCTCACTTGGACAAGTAAAAGATATTACCTCTCCTTATGAGCCTTACATTGCTCATATCCTCAAACACTGGTGTTTCTTTTCAAGCCAGAGGGCAGATTGTTTTCTTGCCTGCTTTACCCCACTTCAGCATCTTTTTCCCTACTATTGTGTGTTGTCATGTTGCTTCAGTGCTGTGGTCCTGGGCTGCTGCTGCTGCTGGATGTGGCCTGGAGGGTTCTGGTGTCCAGCTCAGTCTGCTGGGGAGAATTGAAGCCTCCCCATGTCCTCTGTGCCAGCTGGGACTGATGCTTTTCCCCCAGGAAGGTGCAGCCCTTTATGTGGTGACAGTAACCAGAACAACTAAAGCCGGGCTGTTTTTTCAGTCGCTGCAAGCCTGGATGTGGGATTCTCTGGAAAAGCTGCTATAATGTGGCTTTGCCAGGTGTGTTCTTGGCAGAGATGCAGGAGCTGCTTCCCAGGACCCTCGGTGGCTTCTGCTTTCCATCCAGTAAAGTCAGGGACCTCCATCACGTAACAGCAGCCAGGAGTAAAGCAGACAGCCCCGGAGCAGGCCAGTGATGCTGTGCACGATCCCTGTCCCTGCACACACGTGCACAGCTGGTGCTGCCCATGATCCTGCCCCACAGGCATGGCCAGCATGGCACATCTGGTCAGTCAGCACCTGCTCTCCCCTCCCCGGAGCTGGAGCTTCATCCTGCCTCGCCTCTTCCATCTCTTCTTATTCCTGTTATGCTTTCACTTATTCTTCTCCCCATTTTTAAGAGTGCTCTTCCAACATGTGCGTGGTTTGCTGCTCCTTCCTATAGGATGTGAGTCAGTTGTGATCTGCATTTAGTCCCCTTGCAGGGCCTGGCTGGCTGCTCTTACGAGTGGCCTATTGCTCTGACAGGAATTCACTTACAGGGAGCCGTGTAATCCCACGGGAATGGGGCTGGGTGGAGGCTTAGGAAACCTGAACCTTGCTGCCATCTGCCCCGGCAGGCTGCTGGTCACCGGGTAAGTCTCTTCCCCTTTCTCTATCTCAGATTTCCCCATCTGTACAAGGGACAATGCCACTTCCCTCTTTTGTAAAATAATTAACAACCGTGGATGGAAAAAGGCTATTAAGAAGCCGTGTGTTGTTAGGACTTGGACTCTGCTTTACATTGTGCAAAGGTTTTAATTTCTTCCCTTTCTGCTTGAGTGTTTTTGTTGTGCTACGGACTGAAAAATGGAATAAGAAAAGTGTGTGTGTGGGGTTAGTCTTGGAAAAGACAGCACTAAGGTCAGGAAATAGGTATGGCAAAACAGAAATTAGGGCAAAGGGTATTTTGCTTTCATGCATATCAATGTAGCTTTAAAAGCAATTAATTGAAAAAGGAGGAATTAACACATTTGAAATGCCTTTTTAATGATGCATTGAAGCCAGCAGCGTACATGCCAAATTTCACACTGGCTGCCCGTTCCAGAGCCCAATTTACAATGAGCTCCTGGAAGACAGGCTGTGGGATGGAAAAGGCTCTTGGCCAGCCTGCTAACTCCTGCCCTGGCCGCAGGCTGGCAGGGCACCCAGGGCAGCAGAAAGGCCTTTCGGGAGCTCTGCTTCCTCCTGGCTGCACTGGCCAGTGCCCTGGCACTGCTGGTCCCTGGTGGCTGCTCCATCCCTTGACAAATGCACCAGGGGAGAGGAGCGGGAGGCTCAGGTCTCTTTGCAGCAGGGTTTGCCCTGGTACGGGGTGGAGGAGCAGTGCCACAGCTCCCAGCACAGATAGCTGGGCTGGCTGGTAAATCCCCAGTTGCGTTTCTGCTCCGTGGCTTTGTTATGGGAACATCGATCTGTTGCTGGGATTATCCTCTCAGAGTTTCCAGTGGGTTGGTCTCGCAGTTATTAATGAAACTGGCTGGAACTTGTGTTGACCTTGGCAGAGGCCCCAGTTGGCTTAGAGGTAACTGGCAAAAGCATAATCTCTAATTGAGTAATCCGGGGCTGGGGGAAGGGAGCGGAGGGGGTGGACGCTCAGCAGTGCTTTGAACTGGGAGAGCCGTGGTGCTCCGACGGGATGCGTGGGAGTGGAGGGCTGTGCCTGCTGAGCACGGCGCTCGCCGAGGGAATCAGCAGGCACAGCCAGGCAGCATCTCGGTTCCGGCACCCCAGGCTCCCTCCTGTAGAAAACAGCCCAGAATTCCAGCGCCTCCCCGTGATTTATTGCTGTGGAACAATAGCGCAGAGGGGCTGGAGAATGGAACAAGCTGTGAGCGTCGGCCGTCCCTGGGTGTGTGTCCTCCCATAGCCTCGGAGTTTGCAGCGGGGATCACTCTGGGCTCTCCCTTCCCTGCTGGAGGTTGTTTTTCAGTTGAGCAAAAGAGCTCTGGGCTTGTTTCTTGGGCTTTTGGGGAATGTCTGCAAGCGGGGACCGAGAGACAGCGCAAGTCTGGTTTCCCCAGCCGTGCATCTCTGCCGTGAGAGAGGGAGATGCTTCCTGTCCCCACATCTGGTGGGGAGAGGCTGGCTGCCAGCAAGCCCTGCAGGACACCCAGGCAGAGGGATCCTGTGGAGCTGTGGTGGCACTGATGGGCAGGGGACACACCAGTGCTGCCAGCACCCTGTTGCTCCACCCCAGTTATCCAAAACCCAAGTGAGATGCAGAGATCTGTGCCAGTGCCTGGCTTGACCAGCGCTGTGGGAAATGCAATTCCTCAAACACACTGCCATGAAAAGAACTTCTTGTCCTGAGGGCTGTGGGGTGCTCTATGCAAAGCCTGCACGTGCTGTGTGGCTTCCCCACCACTTCTTGGAGGAGTGGACTTCTGTGGAAGTAGCTCTAACCTCAGATCTGAGCAGTGAAATGAAACAATTTTAGTGGGTACGAACACACCTACGTCTTTCCTGCTTTTGTCCTCCTTCCCCTGCAGAGAACAGCAGTTCTTGTTGACTCTCCTTGCAGCTGGGCTTTCCCTGTGAAGCTGAGCCAGTGGAGCTGGGTGCCCATCAGGAGCGAGTGGTGTGGGGTTGTCGAGTCAGGAGGATCCTCCTGTGACGTGTGTGACACCCACCCATCTGCTGTGCGCTTGCTCACGCTGTCGAATTGTGCCTGATAAAAATCTGGTTGCAAAAAAAATGATTCGGTGGGGTGGGGAATTTACGTTGGGGGAGCAATGATTCAAAGCTATTTCTGGGAAGATGAGGGACGTGTTGGCATTCTCTGTCGTTCCAAACATATTTAAAAGCTGAAATATTTGCGTTGTTCACGTTGCCACAGCACAAACACTTCTGGCTGGATTTCCCCCCCTGCTTTCCTCCCTGCTCTGAAGATAATCTCCAAATCACGGGAGGATGGGATGAGTGTCAGTGTGTCAACCCGTGCTCAGCTGCATGTGAACACACACCTTTGGAGCGTGTGCCTGTGGTGTGCAAGCAGAGTGGCTGTCCTGGCATGCCTGGCAGCCCATTCCATTGCCCACTGTGCCAGGGTGGGTTGTCAGCAGCCCGTGCCATGCACCAGTGTGGGACAGGAAGCCAAGGGAACAGCCTGAGGGGTGTTGTAGCTGGAATCTCCGTCCCATGCATGGACTCGTGCTGGCTTCATTTGAAAAACAGATGCTTTTGGGCGTTGCATGGTCCTTGTGAGATGTTTGGCTCCTCCGTCTGGACCTGGGCTGAGGAGCGAAGGGAAGGAGCACCGTGATTGCAAGACAAGTGGTTTTATTCCATTTCTCGGCTGAAGTTCCTGTGGCCAAAGAACTGAGCTATAGTCTGAGAGACTCAGACCATGGCAGGAAAAGCCCTCACGGGCTGCAGAAACATTCCAGAGGCAGGATGTAAAAACCTTTGACCCTTCCCAGAGCTGCCTGCAGCCCAGCTCAGTGCAGCTGGAAAACAAACAGGAGACCTGACAGTGCTTCAAGCACAGGTTGTTTCACACTTCTTCAGCTCGTTTGTGGTGATCGACATCCAAAACAACCTTTTAAATTGCCTTTCAAGCCACAGCGGTGGCAAAGGACGGTGTGATAAGGCTGACTGCTTCTCAGGAACCTGCTTCATCATTTGCATAATTGGGCTTTTCTGTTCCACTCAGTCAATATTACGAGGCTCGCGCAGTGCGACATCTCACCTGATCTGCTGGAGGGAAGGGAAGTCCCTTGACTTTGTGTGCCTCACCCCTGTAATTGGAAGAAATATTGCTGGCTCTTTGTGCTTGCAGTAGGCAGTGTGCTGAGCTGGGTGTGCTGTGTGGATTCATGGAGACTTTTCTTCTCCATCTATGAAGTGTTTGTACACGTTGTGTGTATCTGTTTTATCTGATAGCAGGAATTCGAATGTGCCCTGTTGTGTCCTGGAAATGCAGGAGAGAGGAGAGCTAGTTTGCTGCTTTGACAGTCCTCAAATGGGGCTTAGGAAATAGGATTGGTATGGCAGGAACTGCTGCTGGTCTCCAGTGCATTGCTCCAGAGCATGAGGATGGTGTGGGGTGAGGGGGGCTGTGCCAGCCACTTTTGCCTGTGCTCAACCACTTTTGTTCATTTGAGTTAAAAAATAGCCCCTCTCCTGGAATAAATGTCCAGGGAAGAATTCGGTCCTGGTAACAAGAGGGACATCCTGCCTATTTTTTTTTCCCCCTTGCAGTCTCAGCCTGATCTGTTTGATTTCTTTGCCCTCACGTTCTGGGAGGGGATGTGGGTGCTGTTGGGCATGGACCATTGTTCCAGCTCCCACCAGATCCAGGCACGTTCCAGGATGGGTTATGTGGGATCTGTCCAGTTAGAGCAGGTGACCAAGCAGCAGGAGGTCATTACCAATTTGCAAGCACGTACATCTCACAGATGAACCAGTCCTCCCTCCTTGTTCAGCATCCCTGCAGGCCCCTCCTGCCCAAGGGTCTTCCTGGGAGCAGCTTGGGTGGCTTTTCCATGGACGTACAGCACGGAGCACACTTTTGGCACTGTACTTTTCCATGGTTAGGAAATGTAGCCCATCAACAGTCCTGACTCACACAACGAAGGCCAGTGAGTTGTGACACCCATCAGCTTGGTTCTGGGTGCTGTGTTTTGAGGAGGAGGGTATTTCATGCTAATACCTTCCTTCCCAGCGTGGGGTGGAAGCTGTGGAGGAGATGCAGCAGCAGTCAATGGTGTTTGCCTGCTGCTGCTGGAGGGGATGGATTTCAGAGATGGATTTGGCAGAGATTAGTTGCTGCTCTTTGTGCCTGTGGTGATGGAGCTGTAATAACATACTGAACATGGCAACAGCCCTTGCTAAAGCTCTGTGACTTCACGTTCGTGCTTCTTGGAGCCTCATCTCTTAACAGCACCCTTAGCATCGATAACAAGAGAGGAACTGTCGAGTGCCAAAGGGGCTAGTTAAAATCACTCGCTGAAAACCTCCTTTCTTTTTGGACCTAAACTTGCTTTTTAAACAGAAAAACGCTTTGGCTGTGTTTTAGGCAGAGCACATTCAGAGGGTTTTTTGGCTCCGCAGCCTCGTGCTGCCTGGGGGGGCCGGGGGGCGATGGACGCTGGTGTGTGTCAGGAATGCTGGCTGCGCGCTCGGCGAGCGGAGAGGGGTTGTTTTAGGACAAGCTGACAGGCCCTTGGCTTGTTCTGCTGCTCTCGAAAAATGTAATTCTAATTCTTGGCACCTTTTTCCAGGAGGATAAGGAGCGAGAGCGCAGTGGAGCCTGTTCCCTCTGCCCTTGGAAATGGGCTTTTACCCAGCGGCAGAGCTGCCTCAGGGCGGGAGCAATGTGCTCTGTCCTGCCCCAGGTTTGGTGGATCAAAAGTAGGAATTACTGAGGGAGAAGCAGCATGGGATGAAATGACCTGAACCACCTCCTTGCAGTCCTGACCTCTGTCTAGTTACTCTTTGGTCACCCCAGTGCTCTGACAGAGCATTTTCTGCAGGTGCCAGTGTTCTGCCCGGGCTCTGCCCGCCTTCATCCGGCCTTAATCCTGCACATGGCACCCTTTCCTGAGAGGAAGAAGTGGCACACTGTCCTCTGGCAGTGCCAGGCAGGAGAGGAGGAGATGGGCAGTGGCTGTGGTGTTTCCCAGTCCTCTGCTGCATCCCGAGGGGTTCTCCCAGGGCTGCAGAGCCCATGGCATCCTCCACGTGCCCACGGCGGATTTCTCTGCTGCCGTGGCACTGTATCCCCTCCTCTGCCTGCATGGTAACGCTTCCTGGGCTTGACTTTGAGCAGCCTGCTCACTGCCCCAACAGGGTCTGGTTTCTCTCCTCCTGTGCTGCTCCCTGAGGAGCAGCAGTGATCGTTTCTGCCTTCTGATCTCCACTTTGGATGCTGTCATTCCCATGGCTGCTTAAAAAAGAACCATTGCCTTGTGCAGATCAAGCTGTCCCATGTGGTTACGTGACCAAACCAAGCACAGGCTTTTATTTCAGTCTGGTTTTCAGGTCTGTGTTATTTTATCTCATGCCAGGCATCTCAGGTATGATGTAGAACAGATTGCCCCCAGCAGCTAATGTGTTTCTGCCTCAGCAGCAGACAGAGTGGCAGATGTAAACACAGGAACGTTGCAGGCTTTCAAACACTCAAAACTCCTAAAAGAATAGGCAGGTATGTGTGTATAAATATATACAGTGCATTATATGGAAGGCTTTCAGTATATTTGGCGAGAGATTTGTAAATTCATGAATTCATGTATGTATACTTTCTGTAGGTTTTTAAGTAATTGAAAAGCCTACATTTTTATATATATATATATACACAAATACATATATATATTTATATATGCTGCCTCTATTCTTATAAGCTGTTTTTTCAAAGGCTTCTTCTAGCCTTGTTCAGTGATTCTGCCTTCAGCTGCCACAAAGAGAAAGACTCCCAGTCTCGAGCAAAGCTAAATATTGATTTGAGTCAATCTGGGTGCGCTTGGAGACATCACTAGTGTTCATGAATGCAGCATAATCGCTGATTGGAGTGGGGAAATTTCATCATAAAGGCCCCAAAAGGGAGGGTTATTATTGCTTTCTTCCAAATGCCTGAATTTTATTAGCTTCAGTCATTCTTGGCAGGGCAGTGGAATGGGATTTTATAGTTAGCAAAGGAAAAGTAAACACAGTAATCATTTCACAGCCCTGTGCCTGCCAAACCAAGATGGAAATTCCAGCCTTGGTGGGAAGCTGCTGCTTTGCTAACAGATAATAACAAATTCACTGTGGGCTTATTCTTGCTATGGGAGCGGAGATTCCAGGTTTTTCTGTAATGCCCTGGTCTGGGGAAGCAGAGGTGCTTCATGGTTTTCTGCAGGAACGGGCTGGGCAGAGGTTTGTGGTTTGAGCAGCTCTCACAGCCATTCACAGTTAGAAATGTTGTTTCTGCTCTGAGCCTTTGGGAGCTGCTCTGTCCCGTGCTCTTGTTGGTATTTGGTCTTTCCGTGGTCAGTCTTGCTCTGATCGCAGAGCTGGGCGATGCTGAAGGTGTGACACGTTTGAGACACCCTGATGGTCCTGCACCCTGCGACCATCCCTACCTGCTGAGCGGGGGGAGGGTTCTTACGGCAAAAAAATTCTCCATGTGAACCCAAAACTCTCACGTAAGGTTTGTGTTGCGTGTTCTCCTGGGCTTGTTGAGGTGCAGGGCTTGGCCGCCAGCTGGGACCTGGACCAGCACCCAGCTGTGTTTCCTGGTGGTGGGGATGCTGTTTCCTCCCACCTTCCTGCCCCGCCGGCGGGGGCTGGCGCTGGGAATGGCCGGCACTGGGAATGGCCGGCACTGGGAATGGCCGGCACTGCCCCCGCGCCGCAGGATGCGGCCTCCTGATGGAAAACCAGGCGGAGCAGCGGAGGAAATGGCTCCTCAAACAAGCGGCGAATGTCGAGGCAGCCCCTTCCACGTGTCTGCACAATTATTAGAACAATAAAGCATTGAGCGCGGCCGGCTCTGATGGATGGCGCGGCTGACAGCCGCTGTGCACCACCCGTGCTCCCTGTCAGCACGGATCCTGCCGTGGCACCGAGGTGGTAGGAGCTGAGGCTGCGTCCCACATCCCTGCCCGCGTGTGTCCCGAGGTGCTGCCGGAGCACCGCTGCTTGTGGGGTGTTCGGGGCGGTCAGTGGATGGCTTGGTGCGGCCTTGGGGGCTGTCAGGCCAATTATTGAAATTATTGAAAGAGCATTAAATTGCAGATGGAGGAGTGGAAGAGCTTGCTGCTCTGTGGGGTACTCCGACAACCTCAACTTGTCCTCCCCTTGTTTGCTGGAAGCAGCAGGACCCCGTCTTTGCTGGACCTGCCCCTCTGTTCAGTGCCTGGAGCTCCCCAGAACCAGGTGGGTTCCTCAGGCAGAAGTGTTGTCCCCATGGTTTTCACGGCTGACAGGTGTTTGATGTCCTGCTGCATGCACCCAAGAGCACAGCCAGGAGGAACCTGGGCATTAGGTGACCCTGAAGACATTGGAGGGGGAAGCGGTGACGTGCAGCTGGCAAGCAGAGCTCAGTGGGTTCCGTTAGGAGCGGTTACTTCAGTTTTGTGAGCTGACACAGTTGGAGCAGGAGCCGCTGGGGTTGAACAGGGGTGTGGTTGGTGCTGGGACTCATCATCCTGTGCTGGACGTGCTGTGAGTCTTGGGAGGGTTGTTGGTAGCCTTGGCTTGGTGCAGTGGCTCTTGCATGCAAGAGGAGGTCTGGGTTGTCCCACAACACACCTCAGTCGCTGCTCAAACCGTTTTAGATCTTGTTTGCATTTCCTTTTTCCGTCAGTCAGTCTCCTCCTCAGTAGGCAGCTCTGTCTCCAGGATTTGGGGAAAATAATTTTGGGTGATGGCTGGGAGGGAGGGAGGGAGTGTGAGCTGCCTTGAAGTGTATCTCACTTGCAGCAGTAGTGGTTAAATAGAGCTGTCTTCAGTCATTCCCTTCCCTCCCCTCTAAATTTGATTCCCCTTCAAGCCAACTTCCCAATATTGATGTTGTGTGCCATCCTGATTAACTCCCAGACAAATCCCTGCTTCCCAGGGCTGCCGAGTGCTGCCCTGGGTTGTATCCCGCTGGGAAGTGTGTGGCTGAGGAGTCCCTGCTCCTCCTCGGCCTCCTGCTTCCTCCCTGGCAATAGGAGGAAATTTAAATGTTTCTGAAGAGCAACATTTCCATTTCAAAAGCTGTTCGTTCAAGTGCGTCTGGAGTGGGATTTCTCTCCCCCACTCCTCTCTGAATGGGAGCTTTAGAAGTCTCATTTCCTCTGCTTGATAACACCAGGCTGAGAAGGGCTTTTGTCTTTTCATTTCCCCTCAATTTTTTATTTTTAAATCAGTGAGGTTTGGAGAAGCTGCCGTGGTGGATTTTCCCTCCCCCCCTCCCCGTGTTTGTCCATGTGCTAGAGGATGCACCTGGCATCACCCAGCGAAGGAGCTGGAGCTTCCTGGGGCACAGCCCACCTGGGAGCACCGTGTCAGCCGCTCCTGGAAGCAGAGGAGGAGGTTTGCTGGCATGGCCGTGCTCTGGAGCTCCTGGAAGCAGAGGAAGAGGAGGTTTGCTGGCATGGCCGTGCTCTGGAGCTCCTGGAAGCAGAGGAGGAGGAGGTTTGCTGGCATGGCCGTGCTCTGGAGCTCCTGGAAGCAGAGGAGGAGGAGGTTTGCTGGCATGGCCGTGCTCCGTGCTGCCCTTCCCGGCCATCCGAGCGGGGGTTCTGTGTCCCAGCCCCACAGCACAGCGTTGGCTGTGTTGGTGCTGAGCCCGGCTCAGGATCCGGCCCCGTGTTTCCAGCACATGACGCTGCAGTGGCTTCAGTCCCGCTGACTGGTTGCCCGCCTGCTTTTTTGGCTGACGTAGCTTTTCCAGTTGGCATGAAATGATGTATTTTTGACGGGATGCTCAGAGGAAAGCAGATGTAGTGCCCGGCTCCCACTTCTGCAGGGCTGATGGGTGTGGATGTGGGCACTGTCCCACCAGTGCAGTGGCATTCGTGCTGTTCACTGGAGTATTGCACTGCAGGAGCCTTTTTTACAAAGCTCAAGCTGGCTTTTCACGTGGCATCTAGGTCTGAAGGGCTTTCTACCTGCTTGAGGGACAGCTGGGGTTTGGCAGGGACCATTCCAGCATCTTCTGTCAGAAGAAACTTGCCCTGCTGGGATTAACATGGACCTTGATGCTTCATCCCTGCCTGGTTCACATGCTGGAAAGACTCAGATCTTGCTTTACTGCATGTGGTAGTTGAAAGAGGATGTGTGGTATTGGAAAAAAAAGATAAAATTGGGAGGCTAAAGCTTTCAAAGGCGTGGAGTGAGTGTTCCCTTCCCCTGAGATTTGTTGGGTTAGGTGACAAGGTGCTTCCTAGGCTGCCGCAGGAGGTTTGGGGATTGAGCCTGAACCCCCAGGCAGGGGAACCTCCCTGAAGAAACTCTCTGAGCAGCAGGCACAGGTAGAAATGCAAAAACAGGCCCTGGTGGTTATTTAGAGATGCCTGTGAAAGCTGCCCGAAGTCAGCTGGCCCCAGGGAATGCGAGGGAGGTTTGAGCCCCAGCAAGGAGGAGCCAGGCTCTGCCATGAGCTCCCCATTACCTTTAAAATGTGGTTCTGCAGCCTGGGGTGACCCCGCTGCCTGGCTGAGTGCCAAATTGGGCAATTAAAAATTTCCCTCCCTGCCCTGGCGCTTCACGGAATCGGAGGCGTTTTTTCGCAGTTTGGTCCTTTTTAAGAGGCTTCAAACGCGCTTGCAGTGTCAGCACGGGTGGCTGCTGGCTGAACAAATTATTGAACGAGCATTAAATTGCAGATGGAGGAGTGGAAGAGCTTGCTGCTCTGTGGGGTACTCCGACAACCTCAACTTGTCCTCCCCTTGTTTGCTGGAAGCAGCAGGACCCCGTCTTTGCTGGACCTGCCCCTCTGTTCAGTGCCTGGAGCTCCCCAGAACCAGGACCCCACTCTCCTTGCTTCTTCAGTTCCAAGTCATTCCCCTCAGGCAAGCACCAAGATGAGATTTTTATTAATCTTATTTTTTTTCCTTTGACTTGGACACTTTTTCAGTGTTAACAAAGGGCAAGTCGCTGGCAGAGAGTCTTACCAGATGTATCAACTGTGCTGAAGATGCTCAAAGAAAAAGTTCCCAGAATCTTTCTGAATGTTGCAGAAAGGCATATTTTCTTGTAAACTTGTTCTTGGAAGTGACAGAGTTGTTTTGGCTGAAATTCCATGTTTAGGAAAAAAAAAAAAAAAAGAAAAAAGACTAAAAATGCCTGAAGCCGATATTCAGCATGGAAAATTTCAGTCCAGACAGTTACTATTCGAACAAACTTAAAGTCAACTGAAAATCCAGGGATGCAGAATAGGCAGTGTTGGGGATTCTTAATGAGAGGTGGAGCAATTAGCTCCTCGTTGTAATGAGTAGATGGGTAGGTGAGAATTCATCACTCCTCGGAGTCAGTGGGGAACGTTGGCATTGAATGCAATTATTACCCACTAATGGGGAAACGCAGGAAGGGAATGAAAGGCACAGCATCCATTTGTGGGGTAATGCCTTCGGTGGCTGTGGGAGTTTGCCTGAGCGAGGTTTTCTGGATTTGACCCGTTATTTTAGGCTGCCTCCGGGTCCGTGTTTGGTGGTGCTGCTGTAGAATTCTGCGGTGCTGAGATCCAGAGGCAGCATCTGTTCACTGTAACACCACGGAACAGCTCTTCAGAGCACGAGCAAGTTTTGCGAGACCAGATACGAGGCTTTGGTTACTGCATTTCACTGAGGCTCTGGCTGGCGAGGTTTTACCACCCTCGTAAATCTGCCGGGGAGGGGAGGCAGGCAGGGAGGGAGGGGTCAGCATTTGGTACTGGTTTTGCAATTAAATTGCTTCAAGCTGTTGAAACATTGGTGGAAGTTTTTTGACCTACTTTCGTGCAGGCTTTAGAAATTGTTGGGATGTTTTCTGCTCTGTCTGCGTGGAATTCAGCTGGATTACGGAGGAAAGGAATTTCGTGGGCCTTCTCGAAAAGTCAGATTTATTTAAAAAAAGAAATTAAATTTGAAAAAAAACACCCTGGCTTTGTTTTCAGACATCTCCTTGGTCTCCAGCCTCGTGAATTCCCGTGAGAGCACGTACTGGGCTGCATGCAGTGAAAGCGATCCCTGTTTTGCACGTGCCATGGAGAGTGGGGACGGAGGAAGGAGGTGGATGGTGCCTTGGTCCCACACCTGGCATCCCTCGGGAGCACTGCTGGGCCCTGCTGGGCAGCACCCGTGTGCTCCTGGCTGGTGAACAGCCCCACGGGTGCTCCCCAGAGCACACTCAGGTCTCCATCCCGCTCCGGCAGCCCTCCGAGCCCAGCGAGAGCCCGGCAGTATTTGAGAATTAAAACCTCGTTTGAAAGGCCAGGCTGCAGAAAGAGCCATTAGCACAGCAGATGGCCACGAACAAAAGAATTGCAGTAACTCGATGTACTTTTCACTGCTCGGACTCCCTGACTTTCTGTACTCGTGCATCTATCTCCCTGGAGAAATGAGACGTTAGTTTTCAGCTCCGTAACTTCTTCCCCTCTGTCAGTGCTGCCATCCTGGGGCTTAAGATACGTCAGAATGTGTTGGACACTTTTCCAATTAAGAAACCAAATTCCTTTAGTCTGTATTTGGCTCCCTTAGGAATTTTATATGCATGTTTTTACCTAAAAACCTGACGGATGGAGGAGTGGGGTGGTGGCTTTCCTGCTCAGTTCCAGTCCCAGGGAGTGTGGGAGCCCTGGGGGCTCAGTGTCTGCTCAGAGGGTGGTGCTGCTCATCCCTGGGCTCCTGGGCAGGGAGGATGAGCTGCTGGCTCTGCCGTGTGGCACAGCCCCACACGGGTGGGGGTTTGGGAGGGATGGTGGCTGGTGGAGTGCTGGAATGTTCACTGGCTCAGTGCTGCTGTGAGAGGCTCGGGTGGTGGAGGCATCCCCACGAGGAGATCCCCTGATCACAAGTTCACGTGAGGTTTTTTGGGAATTAATTTGAGCACAAATTAAGTGGCCCCAGCCTATCCCGCCTGCTTTGGCAATCTTCTGCAGCCCATGAGGACCTGAGATGTGCGGGTGGGCAGGAGCTGAAGATAACACCTCTTAATCCCTCCTGGTGCTCCAGCAGGAAATGCTGCTGCTGGCTGATAATTAGAAAGTGAACAGACTGTGGAAGAGATGATGTTGGCATCCCTAAATCTCTGTCCTGGGCTTGGGGGAACATCGCTAATGATCTGGATTAGAGAGGCAGAGAGAGGATGATATGTAGGGCAAACACCGTGTGCTGTGCTGGAGATCCTGAGGCTCGTCCCAGGCAAGCGGCTCCGTTCCCTTGGGATGCACTGATGGGGAGTGGGGGTTTGGAAGCTCCACCGTGGGGTTTTGAAGAGGCAGCTGACGCAGTCAGGGGGTCAGCAAAAAAAAAATGCACCTTGAGCAGAGCTACCGATCTGCTGTCTCCCGAGGGTGAGGAGCAGCAGAGAAAAATGACCCTTCAGGGAGGCTGGGCTGCATCAGCTGAAGGTGCTGAGCTGAAGCGTGGCACAGACGCCCTCTTCCATCCCTCCAACTCGCGTGACTTCCCTGTGAGTACCACGAGCTGGGTCAGTAATGCAAAATGAGCAGGTGGAGATGGGCTGGTGCGGGTTCCAGCATGTGGTTGGCGTTCCCAATGTAATTTTTTTCTTGTGGACCGGATGTTGATGTGTCTGAAGGCAGGGACATAATATTTACCTGGAGACTTACTTGCTCTTCAGGGCATCAACAGGCAGTTGGCTTATCCTTTTCCTTCCTCTCTTTCTTGCATGTTTTTAAAGTCGCTGCTTAATAGCGAATAGCAGGCTTGCTCCATTAGCTGTGTTGGGAATTTCTATTCCGAAGCGTGTAGAAGAAACCCACCCCAAAGTCTGGCCTTGCTCTTTGACAACCTCCTCAGTGATAATTGTTTTCTTCAGTGCCAGCACCTCCTCTTGCTGCAGGGAGGTTTGTGCAGCCTCTGCCCCCCTCACACCCACCCTTGTTATCATATAAATCACAAAACAAGGCCAAGGATAAGCAGGAGCTGCAGTAGCTGTTAGCCGTGTGTAAAAACAAATCACATGGAAACAGTATAATTACTGAGAAAATATCAACTTGAGTAATGCAGTAATTGCTTTCTTCCCTCCAGCAGATTTATTCCACCTCTCACGGCTCTTGCTGGTTTGGAAGTCTGTGACTTCACGTTAATAAGAAGAATTTCACGTTTCACACTGCACTTGCTCGGGGTATGACGCTGTCTAGAGCAGGGGAATATATTTTGAGAGCTGTAGGAAGCAGAGCACTGGTTTAAGTATCTCTGACCATTGAGGTCTTCCCCATGCTTTGAGTGGACTCTGGTCTTTGCAAACCTCTTTTCAAACCATTTTTGTGATTTAGAAGGGCTTGTTTATGCCTCTCATAAATCTGTGAGCTCTGCTTTTTGAACGTCACCACTGCACAGACGAGATTTTTTTTTTTGCCTTTAGTTTTGGTTTTTCCTTCTTTTTGCTGCTTGTCATTTTGTTGGTTTAGAGGGGTGCTTGTCACATGACAGTGAGGTATGTGAGGTCCGAGGACGTTGCCTCTCTCTATTGCTGTAATCATCTCCTAATACCAGATGATGATGATGTTTGTGCTGTGACTTGCAGCTGTTTCCCTTACTCAGCTTTGCTGCTCTTTTGCTTCAGATTCCGCAAGGTAGAAAGATAAAATTGTATCAGGAACCAGGTTTCCAAGGGGTTTTGTGCCAAGTAGCAGTTTAAAGATGCCCTGTCTGGCATATTGGCAGATGAGAGAAAGTATCATTTGTTTCATGTGCACAGAGAGGAACCTTTCTTGCCTGCATTTTTGGCAGGTAGCTTCCTTTCCTTTAGAAAAACCTACCCACCTACCAGCCACTGCCACTTCCCCTTCCTGTGCCTTAATCTGAACGAGATTTCATGAACACCTAATTTATCTTTTGCTTCTTGTGGTTGTCCTGCTCCTCTTGACTTGAAAAAAAAAACAAAACCACAGAAAAAAAAAAAAAACCAGTTGTGGAGAACACAAAGCCTTCCCACTGCAGCAGACTGACCACTTTTGATGTCTAACGCTGGGACAGTAAAACAAGATGGGATCTTCTCTTCAGGATTCTCCAGAAAGCTCTCATATTCTTCTAGTTTCTCTTCTGAATGGATGCTGGATACAACCAGCACCTTTTTGGTGCCTTTGTGCTCCTGGGGTTGGATGGGGCTGAGGCAGGGCGGTGAGAGCGGGGTTTTGGGGTGCTCCTTTGCCTTCTGTCCCTTGATGGCAGCAGTGGGAAGGGATTGGTGCCTCCAGGCTGCACCCAGCAGGGCCGGGGTGGAGGCCTCCCAGCAGATGCTGTTGAGATGCTGGGCAGTGCTTGGTTGTTTCTGCACACTCACCACGTCCAGCATGAGCTGCAGCACGGCTGGGGAGGAACCCTGAGCCTTCATCCACGAGCCTGCTGAGATGGGAGAGCACCGAGGGGTCCACGAGTGACCATCCAGCTCCATCGTGGCAGGAGGGCCAGCCTGGGCAGAGGGTCAGCCCTGGCCTTTCACTGGTGGCTGTGCCAGCACAGAGGGCAGGGTGCCCGGCACCAGTTGGTGCAGAACAATGTTGGCTTTGTACAGGGCTGCTGTAATGAAGGTGGTGAAGTTGTGTGAACTTCTTCCCTTGTTTGCCCCCCCTCCATCCCTCCCCTCCCCTCGGTGGCAGCTGCAGCGTGCTGGCTGCCCAGCCTGGCAGCGGTTTAGGGTTACAAGTGGAGCCACGGCTCCTCTTCTCCCCCTCCAGGAAAAGAAATCCATCCACTCACTAAGCAAATGAATAGATAAACTTTTAATTGAGGCGTTGGGTGGCTGCCAGAGAGGAGTGTCCTGGGTCAGGGTAGGCTGGAGGTGTGTGGTGATCCCATCTGTGTGGCCGGTGGCTGTTGAACAGCTGCTTCATCCCCGGTGCGTTCAGCCGTGGTGGGCAGGCTCATCCAGGCGTGCAGCTTGTGTTGGCAGAAATGGGCTCTTTGCTGGGAGCTGGAGAGGGAAGGGTGAGGCAGGAGAGGCAGCGTGGCTGCAGGATGCTCCTGAGATACCAGCTAGTTGGGCTCAGCAAGGCTGTTGCCCTGCTGGGGGCAAAGCTGGGTATTTCGATGTGTTTTCCCTCAGCCCTGGGCCGTTGGAGCAGCTCCCTGTCATGGCCACGGAGGTTTTGCTGGTCTCTCCAGTCTCTGACTTGAAGGGTCTGGTTGCGCTGAAAGCCTCTTCACCTGGGATTTGAAAAACGTCCGTTTGGTCTATTTTTATCTTGACTCACCTGTCCCCTTTCTCTCCATATTTGGATGGATGCATTCAACATCCAACACTCAGAGTATCCCCAGGGTTTAGGAAGAGATGGAGGAAGACTGCCAAGAAGGAGCTGGTAGCCCCCTTTCCTCCCAGGGGCTGTGAGGGCAGCCCCTTCTCCTTCAGCATGGTTAATGCTGCTCTTATCTCTGTGGCTCTGTCCGAGGAGGACGTGACTGTGGTGTCTCATTTTTGCAGAGAAGATGTAGCCTTGAGCCCTGTGAAGGGACAGTGGTGCTGGGGGCTCCTGAATATGGATGGGTTTATTGATCCTGTAGGAGCACGAGCAGCACTCAGTGTGGTGGGAGCCTCTGAGGCTTTGTCAGGAGGAAGAGCTGCTGTCATGTCCCTGGGAGAATAACCTGGAGATGCTGCAGGTTGTGGAGCACTGTGGTGATGTGATCTGACAGCTGGTACTCCCTAGTCTAGCAGGTTTTTTGGAGGGTTTTGTGTGTCTCGGAAGGCTGGGAATGGGCCAGGGAGCTGTGGGAGGATGAGAGAAGGATCCAGAGTCCTCCTGGGAGAGAGAATGATCTGCTTGTCTTACGCTTCCCAGGATCGTGGCCTGCCTGGCAAGCTGGAGCCCGTGTCGCCCGTGAGCCCTGCTCACCCTGACGCCGAGCTGGACCTGCTGCCCGCCCGGCTCTCCAAGGAGGAGCTCATTCAGAACATGGACCGCGTGGACCGCGAGATCACCATGGTGGAGCAGCAGATCTCCAAGCTGAAGAAGAAGCAGGTAAGAGGCTGTGGTCTGCAGGGGAACACGTGTCCTTGCTCCTGCGTGCTGCCATGGGCCCTGTCCTTGCCCCTGCGTGGCCGCAGAGGGGAAGTGGCAGTGCCAGTGCACCAGGATCATCTGTGTCCCTGCTGTGCCTGCAGCCTGGAGCTGGGAGTCGCAGGATGAGTGAGGGAGCTTTGGAAACGCAGCCTGTGGGCTCTTTGCATGTCAGAGAACCTGAAAGGGAGGGAAATGCGTCCTCAGTGACTTGGCAGTGGATATGCAAGTGGGAAGCAGCAGAGCTGGAAGCACAGCCTGGGTTGTCCGAGTCATCTGAGCAGCCCAGCGTAGCACAAGGTCTTTTCTTTTTCCTTTCCAGCAATTGTCTCTCCCCAGTGCTATTGTTGCTGCCAGTATTCAGTACTGGGCTGTTTAAAACATTGCTGCAGAGACCAAACGGTCCTTGCAGTGCATCCAGCCCCCTTCCTCTGGGGCTTTCCAGCTCTGCAGCCATGAGCAGCATCTGGCCCGGCTCCAGTCACAGCTCTGCTTGAGCAGAATCTGATCTTCCTGGTTGCAGCTTTACCCTGCACAGGAGCACTCCCCAGCAGAAGGATGGCCCACTTGGTGTTGGCCTGTACATAATTACCATAAACCCATTAAGAGATTAATATGACAAAACCTTCAGGGATGCCTGTGAAAAAACCCACAGACTTAAGGGCTTTCACTTCTTAAAGCAAATCACTTCTCTGCCTCTTTTTTTTTCTGGTTGTTTTATTTTCTTGGGATGAGTTTCTGAATTCCCTGATGGCTGCTAATCCCAAACTGCCCAAGAGGAATGACCTTTCCTAGGGGGTTGTAGTAGGAATTTGGGGATGAAGTGAAATCTCTGCTTGGGCTGTTTGTTGAAGCTCCCTGAGAATGAGCATGCACTCGATCTTCCCCATCAGATCTATATTTTCCCATACCAAACACAGTGCTTTTCTGTCCTGCAGGACAAAGCAGGAACGTTTTCATTTTGTTTTCAAACAATATGGTTTAATTAATGTGAAGGACCCTTTTCTGGCATGTGTTGCTTTATATCTGCAGAGGTGTCTGAGTGCTTAGGGAGAGGAAGCCGAGAGTGGGCAGAAGCAGCTGTGCTGGGGATGTGAGGCAGCAGCCCTGTGTGCCAGCTCACGGGGCCCAGAGGAACATCTGGAGCCATGGAAACCACAGAGGTTCCTCTTGCTGGTTTTGGTGGGAGCTGGGTGAAGGCAGCCCTTCCCCTCTCCCTCCTGGGAAGCTCAGACAGAATGTTGGTGTCCTCTCCCACCTGGCAGTCTGGCTGCTGGTCCGTGTTTTTAACCCACGTTTGAGGAAAGAGACGCAAACCACGGTCATTTCCTGCTCTGGAGAAGGGCTTCCCGAGTGGGATATGTGCCTGGCAGGGCAGGGCAGGTCCCTCTCATGGCAGCTGGCAGGACTGACAGCTCTGATGATCCACTGCCTGACTTTCCAGGGATGCTAGGGAGCTGCTGCTGATGCTCACAGGAGCAGCATATGGTCCTCGCCGTTAAAATCAAACTGTCCTTCCGTAAGGAAATGGGGTTTTTATTGTTGGCTGCTCAGTTGCTTTATTTCTTCCCCATGAACAAATTTTATGATTCTTCCTGCCCACAAAAATGCTCTGTTAAATGGGGAAGAAGGTGAAAGTGACTGTTGGCAGTAAAAGTGTCCCCTCCCTTCCTTTTATTTTATTTTTTTTTTCTTTTTTTGGCACATGGTGGCAAAGTCATGTGGTAGCAAAACTGAC
>VZTG01009063.1:362198-409093 GCA_013397845.1 Melanocharis versteri | reverse complement strand
CCCCCCCCACTATGGCCTCCTTCCCCCTCTGGCTGGAGCCTTCCCCATCCCAGTCCTCCAGCAGAGCCAGCACATCTGGGAAGAAGTGTTTTTGGAGCGGGGGGTCCTGTCTGAGATGCTCCAGGAACGTTTTGTGCATCTGTGCATCTGAGCTGTCAGTGCAGGACGATGAGTGAGGGAGAGCAATGAGCCTGGAACAGATCATGCTCCTGCAGGAACGTCAGTGGAGCAGGGGAGGAATTGTATGCAGCCGGAATATCCTAATGCTTTTCCCCTCTGTCTTTGGGAGGCCTTCTCAGAGTAATTAAATACACTTGTATGGAAAGGCTGTGCAAAAAAAAAAAAAAAAAAAAAAATCCCAACCAACTGCAATCCACCATCTCTCTCTTTCTGGTCGTTCCAAAAATGGCAGGGAAGGCTCTGCCTGGACTTTGCAAGAAGCAAACCTCTTCAGCAAGCTGAGAAACCTTCCCCAAACCCTGCACACCCCTGGCAGGAGGCCACCTCCATCAGCCATCCCCCGCTCATTCATGCGCCATATGCGCTTAAATCTCTCACTGACTCCTCTCTCCCCCTCTTCCTGACAGGGAAGGATAATCCTTATGCATTTATTCCTGGCAGCGGTAGCGGGGATCTGAAGGAGAAATAAACTGCTGGGCTGCTCTCCGCAGTGGCGCCTGAGCCTCCCTGGGCGCCGAGCTCAGCCCAGGGCTCTCCGGGAGTACAACACTCCCACCTGGTGATGGAGGTGGAGCCGGCCGGGTGGAAGAGCTCCAGGGTTTCCCCTTCCATCAGGCTGAGTTCCCCGTGCTGTCCCCCTGTCTCTTTGGAAGTGGTTTTCAGAGCTGCCCCGTGGCTGGAAGGCTCTCCTCTCCCTGGGCAGGTGAAGCATCCCAGTGCCCGGGGGATGGCAGCTGGGAGCGTGTGTGACAACCTTGGCTTCATCAGGCAGGTGTCTGCAGCTCGGGGGCTGGAACATGCGGGGATGGGGCCTTCCTGAAACATCCCCCACCTTCCCACCAGTGCTGCAGGCTGCAGTGGTCCCTCTGTAGCCAATGTGGTCCAGCCAAAGGGTTTCTCTCCTGGAGGGGGCACCTCTTCCACCTGGAAATGAGTTGGCCTGTGGGTGCTGTAGGAGCCAGGGCTAATGATGGCATCTTGCATCCTTTCAACACTGTTGCCCTGTCTTCCATTTGGGGAGAGGAGGGAGGTCTTGGGCAGCCGCTGCTGGGAGGAGGGAGGGAGTGTGGAGCCGTCAAGACTCATCTCTCATCCTGCTCTCTCCCTGTAAAGGTCACAGTCCCAGCCTGGCTTTTGTGGCAGACCTTTAAGAAATCCATTTTGTCCCTGTCTGGGAACCCTGACCTATTTTGCTTTGCCATTTCCCACGGCTCCCAGGAGTAGCTGTCGCAGGCTGCAGTCAGGTGTGCTGCCTCCAGCCCCTCCTCGCATCCTTACCCAGGAATCTGGCCCTTTAATATCCGTACAGTGCTACGCCACAGCGAGTAGAGTTCAATTCTCTGCTGTATTTCAGCTATAATTAGATTTGTATTTTTTCTTCTAATGAGCTGTTTTTAATGAGCCTCCACTTAGTGGCAAACTTTCGTTTCCTGATAGGCCGTCAAACCCTCTTGTCTGAAATCCCTTGCTGTACACCCAACCACTTGGCAGAATTTTTGTGGGTTTCCAGAACGATATAGCCAAGTTGTAGATGCTTTGACTTTTTTTTTTTTTTAACACAAATATTTTCCCCATGAGAAGTAGATGCATCTGATCCTTTTTGCTGGCTCATTCTTTGGAGTTTTTTGGAGTTTATCCCGTGGGAGTGGGGATGTGTGATAGGATGCCTTAGGAGGACACCAGGGAAAGAGCTGGCAGGTCCTGGAAGCATTGCTTCTGTGCCAGGGCTGATGCCAAATATGGTTTTGCAGGCCATGGTTTCAGCCGTGGCTTCCCAGGGAGCTCTTGTCCCCTGTCCTGTTGTTTGGGCCACCTGAGGTTTGTTCCCTATACTGCTGCTTTTCCCTCTATAGGGAAAGGTATCCTCCTGGGGGGAGGTGGAGTCCACAGCATGGGGTTCTTCATCCCCTGAAACGCAATTTTAGGAGTGTGAGATTTCTCAGCCAAGCCATTAGACCTGTCTGGGTGTTTAAGTGCTTTCTTGGGTTCATCCTAAGTGCATCCTCCTGCCTGGTGTGCTAAAGGTGTCATCAGCAGGAGCAGAGATGATGGGGAGGAGGAATAGATGCCCACCTTCTTCTCAGGCCACCAGCCACCACTGTCTCTGGGAAGTCAGGGGTGTGCTCGCCTCTGGTGCAAGCCAAGTCCCAGGTGCATTTTCTTCCTAGTACAAGACTCGCTCGATTTTCCTCATGCTTCATCAGGGGATGCTTTAACTGCAGGAAAAAAGCTACGAAGATTTGGAGATTCAGAGCCAAGCAGGGAAAAAACGCTCAGCGTTTTTTGACAGCCGCTCCCTCTCCCGTGCCTGTGCTGCCCCGCAGCTGCCGCGCACGGCTGCGCTCTCCCTCCTCGCAGGCTGGCCCCAGGAGGAGCCTGGAGGAATCTGTGATTTCCTCTTTCAGCTGAGCGGTTTCTCAGACTTACGGGAAGGGCTGGGATGTCTCTTCCTACCTCACGGTGTTGGGAGAGGCGGAGGTGCAGGTGGAATGTCAGGTTTACCTGCTGACCACGGTGATATTCCAGAGCGCAGGGGTGGCTGGTGCACGAGTCATTTAATGGAGAGCAGTCATCCCAAGGCATGTCCTCTAACCACTCCACTGAGAGGTGAAGCTGAGGGTGGAGAGCAGCCTTGCTCATCACCCCTGGCTCCTCCACCTCTCCCTGCACGCAGCAGCAGCTCCGGGGGCAGGTAGCAGCAGGGAGCCGGGCTGGAGCTGTGGTTTCTTTTAACTGTTCTCTGTAAAATCGTTATTTCTAGCCTCAGGCCCGTCCCAGGAGGCTCCTTTGAGGCAGGTCCTCACCCTCCATACCTGAAGCACCCCGACCCACGAGCACAGGGCCGGTGCCTGGGGCAGGCCAGCGCTGCGCTTGCGTGGCGGGGGCTGCTGCCAGCTCCCCTCCCTCTCCCCGTCCCTCCCCAGCCCCAGGCTGCCCGTGTCTCGCAGGAAGTCTCCTACCAGGGTGGTTTCTACCTCGGCCACGGCACCACAGAGAGTCTCGTGTGGACAGGGACGGCTGCGTTTCTTGCTGTGACTCACCCTCCTCCTCCCCCCTCTCCTTCCACAGCAACAGTTGGAGGAAGAAGCAGCCAAACCACCAGAGCCTGAAAAACCCATCTCTCCCCCTCCTATCGAGTCCAAACATCGCAGCTTGGTGCAGATCATCTACGACGAGAACAGGGTGAGTCTGGAAAGGATGGAAGTACAAATGTGTGATCGTGCCGTGTCACCCTGGCCGGGGAGGGGGAGGTTGGTAGGGACCAGGTGGAGGATTTTCCTGGGTGTTACCTTTGGGGTGGAGGCCGTGGGAGTGGGAGAGATGGAGCCCTGTCAGGATGGTGACCAGAGAGGGCTGAGCCACGAGCACCTTGCTGTGCCTTGCGGATGAGCACTGATGTCTTCTGAAGAACCTGCCTGGGGGCTTCCTATGATCAGCTTTGGAGATGAAGTGTTCAAGAGATGCTTCAGGCTCCTCTCTGTTAAACAGTTTGCTTCATCCTCTCCCTCAGGAGTGAACGTGGTTGAAAGCTGCCTCAAAGGGTGGGCTTTGGCGTGGTAGGTGGGCTGTGTGGATGGAGGGTGACATCCGTGGTGCTCAAATACTGGCAGGCCAGCTGCGAGCTCTCCTGGCTGCCCCTGAGCCCCCCAGGCTGGAGCAGAAAGGATGTGGCTGCAGCCATGGCTGGATTTGTGGATATTTGATGCTGTAAATAGCATTAGCAAAGGTCAGGCTGGCATCCCTGGCTCTGGATCTCTGCCTTGACCGCTCATTTATCAGCCGTTGCTTGTAATAGCAGCCTGAGGAGAGATGGATTTTGCTGTGTGCATCAGAGCGATGCTCAGAAATTGGGCCCTTTGGTAGATAATCAAGCATATTCATTTTCATTTAGGTGTTGGATAAAAAGGATGATTTTGCATAAAAGGAAAACTACCAGTCGCTAATTATTTTGAATAGCGAGGCCTGCGATTTCACTGGGAGCTGCAGAAATCCAGGTGCCTGACTCCTAAAAAGAAAAAAAATCGCCTACCCTGCGCTCCCAGGCAGTGCAATTTTCCTGGTTTTCCTTTTCCCATCTGCTTCTCTCCCTGAGCAGTAGGAAACCCAGCGCTGGCACGGTCTGTTGTGTGAGTGGGTGAAGGCTGAGGTCGATGTGTTTGAAGCATTAGCAGGCGCCAGCTGGTGATGCCTTTACAGCACTGGGCTTTGGGGGCAGGTGCTGAGTGTTCCTCCAAGCCCTTCTCACCACCAAGTGCCCTCTCTGGGGGTCCTGGGCTAGATGGCTCGTGCCTCCTGCGCAAGGGGGGAGGCTCGGAAAAAATGAGCTCTCAAACATTTTTATTCCTGTTCCCTTCAGCCCCGTCCTCCATGGACACTCTTGTACAGCCGGACCCCATTACAAGGGGAAGAAATGGGTGATGGTGGTGAGGCAGGAGGGAAAGGTGATCTTCAGCCATCACATCCCCAACAGCCTGCATCGTGGCAGTCCCCATTAGCTGGACCTGGCTCAGGGCCAGCCCCCTGTCCTGCTTTGTCACCTCTCATCTCTGCCCATGCCAGCAGGACGGTCACACATTCCCTCCCCCCACCTCCACAGCAGCAGGATCTGCTCTCCAAGCCTCACCGCCACTCAGGGTGGTCCCTTGGCATTGCTGCCCTGTCCCATGGGTGATGGCAGAGATTGTGGAGGGCCAGCATGGAGTTCTACATTTGTCCTGGAAAGTCCCCGGCCATAACACCTGGGACACTGTCACACACAGTGCTCAGAGCTGGTGGCATCCCTTTGTCAGCATTAGGCTGATCTCAGCCAGCTTGGTGCCCAGAGTTTCACCATGAACCTTTGTGATAGGTGCCCTCATTCCAGGTGAGTGCTCAGCAAGCAAAGGCCACGCTGGACACCAAATGTTTGTATAATTTCAAATCTGGCTCCATGTTCGTGTCTGAGTTATCCCAGGGATGGGCAAACGATGATTCTTCCCTGTTCTTGTAAAGTCCCCTCGCGTGTCGCGTGTGAGGAGCCCGCCTGTGGCTGAAGACTCTGACCAACAGCCTTCCCTTTGGCTTGATAGAAACCAGAGCAGGCTGCAGGGAGGTTCCTCCTTTGGAGAAGACAGGATCCATCTATGGGCAGCAGAGCTGACAGGATCACTGGCCTGTTGTGATGGCTGAGGGGTGGAAGGACCCTTTCCTGTACCACGGCAGGGAGAGGCTGAGCTGGGGCTGCGAGGGGAAGGGGGTGCTGACTGCTGTCTTTGACAACGGTGGGAATCAGGATGTAATTCCCCTTCTAAAGAACATTCACGGGCTCAGCTTTCAGCCTCTCATGTACTGAATGTTTTCTGATGCATTTTAGTGGCGACTGCTCTTCCTTTGGGGCCAGGAGGAGGAAAGCTGGAAGAGGAGAGGGCTTAGAAGTAGCATCAGTTGAGATTGTGGTGGAAAAGAGTGGCTGGTGGTCAGATACAGGGTGGGTCTGATGGCAGCAGATCCTCCAGGTGCACGCAGCTGTCTGTGAATGTGGGAGAGCCCCAGACACTCCTGTGCTGACCTGCAGCTTTACACTTAATTGCAAAGTGAGTTGGTAGGAGCAGAGGACTGCAAGCCAGAGAGAAATGTATTGATCTAGAGTGGGGAAGGTCACTGAGCCAAATTTTAAGCCTTTCTGCCTCTTCTGTGCTGTGGAAAAGCAGCGAAGTTGATGCCTCGAGGTCTGCTTGTGGGAAAAGCGTCGGTAATGGCTGAGCCAGGGCTCCAGCCCATGCACAAAGGGAAGGAAAGCCGGATTTACTCGCATCGCTTGGCTTGTGGCTTGCTTGAGGGAGGCAGCTCACGGTAAGAAATGCAAATAAAAAGAGGATATTCAGGCCTCAGGAGGAGGCGAGAAAAGAAAGCACCCCAGAAGTGCTGGCAAAGCCTGAAACGATCTTTAAAGAGCAGCGCTGTGGAAGGGGGCAGAAAGCCAGCCCTTGTGCCAAGCCCAGAGCAGGTGGGAGGCGGCGGCTTCGCGGAGGGGCTTCTGCCTGGCTCTGCCTTGGCTCCCCGTGAGCCGCGGGTCTGTGCTTCAGCGAGCACGCGGGCGCTCCGTGCCCGTTCCCACCGCTCCTGCCAGGCCGTGCCGGAGCCGCACACTGCTGCCAGTTGTACCCCGAACAAAGGAGAGACCGGGAGCAGTCCCTGGGAGAGGAGAGGTTACGTGAGGACAGAGCAGCTAGAAACGCCGGAAAATCGAGTTAGCCAGCCATTCTGTGACCTACTTTCCTTTTGGCGATAGCTGTGGCTTTGCAGGCGTGAATGGTTTCTAATTTTAGCTTATGGTTCATCAGGGAAGTCTATATATTTTTCTCACCACCGCGCTGCGTATGGGTGAGGGGTTGGGGTGAGGGCGGCGCTGGACTGTATCCGATTTTCTCCAAATTCAGGTTTTCTGATGCTAAATGCCCATCACGCTGCTGTTCCCTCTTGTGACCTACTTAATGCATATGATTTGAAAAGTTCCTCGGTGTCAGAGAGGATAATTATGGAAAATGTGACCTGTAATCCCCTCTCGCTACACTCTGCTGGACATGTAATTGATTTCCAGAAAAAAAAAGGTGACTGTACAGATTCTCCTGGGGAAGAGTGGAGAGAAGCTGCTCTTGACTGCAGTCAAATCTTGGACTATGAGGCTGTGGCTGCATTTGGGAGGTTTTAGGGGACTTGGATTGTAGAGGAACAGTTCATATTCAAGATCCAGGTGCCTGCTCCCCTGCTATGTGCTGACCAGAGCCATTTTCTCTCATGTCCTAAGATGAGCTGTGAACTTGCACCCGTAAATGTACTTTTTGGGAAATCTTTGCTGTATAACATGGAAAAACACACATTTGTGTATCTGAGCCAAAATTTCAACTGTAAGTGCCAACTGTACCATTTCTGAAAGGATTTATGAGAATGGGAGTTAACGTTTTTGGTGCTGTCTGTGGACTAACCTGACACAGTGGGCAGTATTGTCAGAAGCAGTCCTATTTTCAAATGTGTGCTCAGTCCTTGAAGAAACAAAATGATGTTTGAAAACCGTTACGGGGGCTAAAATTGCCAAGAGCATTTGAAAAGTGCCGTGGGAAGCTCAGGGGACAGTTTTGGCTGCTGGGTGCTCGGGGGCTCCTCTCCAGGAGCCAGGTGCTGGCAGGGTGGCACAGAGCTACCTGGAGAAATCAGGTGGGGATGGATGCCTCGGTTGATCCAGGTGATGGAGCCGTTTGGGATCTCCTAAATTAAACCCTGTGAGTGATTTTAGTGTCTCCCCTGCGGAGGAAAGCTGATCTCTGCTGGGTCTGGCACCTCAGAGGTGGTGGCTGTGTGACACAGCCTCCTTGAGGGCTTTAATTTGCACCTCTGGGATGTGTTATCAACAGAATTTAGCTTTCTTCCACCTCAAATCCTCATAACCAGGACAGATCATCTGTGTGTATTTTTAGCTGTGGCTTTATTCCACTGGGCCTTTCATGGAATTCCTTGCATCCGCCTTCCCTTGAAATCGACTGAACATACCTGGGCTTGAAGATGTTTTTGTGCTTTAAACGGAAATTTCCAAGTCCCTTGCTAAGCACAGGGAGGAGAGCAGCGTTGCCCTGTGTCTTTCCTGGGACACAGGGCTGGCTGAGCTCTCCTGGAGGAAGCTGCCACCCAGCAGCCCACCACGGCTTGGCTGGCTGAATTCTCCTCCAAGTCACCTGCGTGTCCCAAAATTTCCTGCTGATGTGCGTGCAGAGGTACCCGTGCCATTTCTCTGTGGTGGTGTGGAGCCCGCAGGTGCCCGTGGCCAGCTCTCTGCCAGCCAGGTGCGGGTGGTCGGAGGTCCACCGTGCACCGGAGCCAGCAGGAGTCCTGCTCGGAGGCCAGCAGGCAGAAAGCAGCTCCCGTGCTCGTGTCCCTGCAAACCAGCTCACGTCAGCTTCCCCTGGAACATCGAGCTCATTTATCGGAGAGGGAGAGGTCGCGTCGGGACGCGGCGTGACTTCGCGCTCCGCCGCCGTGCCAGGGAGGGGACGCCTCGTGCTGTGACCCACCACAGCCTGGCGAGGGCTGCGACCAGTCCCCCCACGTCCCCCCTGTGGGTGCCAGCAGCCTTGTTGAGCCCATCCCTGCTCCGCTGTCAGCCCTCTGAAAAACTGGGTTTGATGCAGTGCAGGCAGGGGAAGCAGCCAGCAGCGTCCGTCTTGCTCTTGAGGTTGAGCTGGTGGAAATCAATAAGATTAAATTTTAATTCGTTTTCTGTCTTGATGCTTGTTCCTTCAAAAGGGCACAGCTATCTATCTATAAATTCAGCATTATGCTGTAAAATTGGAATTCAGAGGGTTGTTTGGAACTTTTTCCACCCCCTGCTGCTGTTGTGTCTGTGCGGAGCGTGTTCCCAGCTATCCGTTTACCCTCAAATACCTTCATAAAGCATTAATGCCCCATCCATAAATAAGAGAATAAATAAATGAAGGCTTTTAGCATTGCAAAGTATAATCTTGCCGTTAACTACTCACAGACACTGAGTGTGACTCAGATCCTACAGGGATTTGATGTCTGTAGAACTCTGATTTTCTATGAACTCCTGATTTACATGAGAAAGGGAAGAATCGGGCCTGCCTCGTCAGCACGGAGCTGGTGCAGTAAATAAGACCTTATCAGTGAAAGTGCTTTTGAGCATTTAATCTACGGGGCTTTTTTCAAATTCTAGTTTACGTGGTAGTTGGGATGGGGGTGTTTCGTATTTGGCTGATGAAAGGGCCTTGTTTGTTTTGCTTTTGTTTCTAATAACTTTTATTCTGCCTCATCTGGGCTTGGTGATGCAAAATGGGCTTTTGGAAAGTCCAGAGGAAAACTGGAAAGGCCAGTATTCGGATGCTATTGACATTTCTGCACGATAGCAGGATTTCCAAAAAGATAAAATTTAAACAATTACCCTGGAGTCATTGAGAATCTTTTAATTTTTTATTGGATTTTAAGGAAACTTTCATTTGTTTTGGCTTTTTAATGGTCCTGGTGTCTGTTTCAGGATCTGGAGTTCCCAACAGATGTATTGACTTAGAAGATTTGTTGGTGATTAACCCAGACCAGATAAGGCCATGTCCTGCATTTTCAGGTCTTGGAAGTAGTGATGAGAATTGCAGAGATCCCAAATCTGCTGGAGGGAGGAAGGCAGACTCTGCAACACAGCCCTGGCTCCTTGGGGTGGGTGACTGGAGCTTTCCCGTTACTGCTGCAGAGCTAAAACGTGGATTTCTGGAAGTTTTCTGTGCAGGGCCAGCACTTCCAGCAGTTTTTCAGTGGTGGAATGCCCAGCCATGGTTTGCAGTGGCTGGCACATTCTTTTAACTTCGATGTGCCTTTGAAGGGCACCGTGGTCTTGCTGGCAGCAGAGCGGGATGAGAGCGTGAGTGGAAACCCAGCTGTGCCTGAGGGCTCCCCCACTGGCCATGGGTGGGGTATGAGTGAGCCAGGGACTGAAACTGTCTGGCAGTGATGAGCCAAAGCCAGAGAGCAGCAAATAACTGAAATGAGTCGTTCTGTCACACTCTGTGCGGGGTGGTGTGAGCCGGTGTGAGCGCACGGCTCCAACGTCACCAGTTTCCTCTGTTTTCTTACTAATTGTGATGAGTCATCTGTAACCCCCGCTGCATCATCTGCTGGCCCCAGCCTTGGGGGTGATGCTCTGTCGCTGCTGGTGTGGTAGGGAGGTGGCTCCAGCCGAACACAGGGAGGATGGGGAGCCTGCAGGGCAGCTGCACCCCATGGGCATCCCTGGAGAGCATCAGCCCCTGGGCCGGGTGAGAGGGCTGGGCTCAGGCCACTGAGGCTGGCCAAGGTTCCCTGGTGCTCAGGGCATTTGGGTTCAGGGAGAGCCCAGCAGGGGCCACTCATTCTTGGTCTGCTGAGAGCACTGTGGTGGCCATGCCTGCAGGAGCTGGAGAGGGAGGAGCGTTGCTTTCCCTTCCGCAGCACTGGGGCTCATCCCACCTGCTTTCTGTGGAGGGCAGCAAATTGCTGGGGTGGTTTGGCTCTCGGAGAGAGCATGCTGAGGTTTAAAGGAGAGGAAAAAAATAGTACTTGTGGTTGTAGGAGTGAAAATCTTTCCCTATGGAACGGGCATTGCCGGGTCGTGGTTTGGTCCCAGCACATTTTGGCTGTACTGTTTGCTTTCTGCTGCTTGCAGAGAGGTGTCTCGCCTGAGGGTTTCCATGATTTCTGCTGACTTCAGCCACACTTCTCCTGAACTTAAAAATCCCACTCCAGCCTGCACCCACAGCCCCGCCCGTCCCGGAGATGTTGTGGTGCCAGGACGGGAACTTTTCCCAGAGCCGTCCTGTGCGCAGTCTCCTGCCTCTGGAAGGGCTTTGCATATCTGTGTGCAGGACATGCCTGGTCCCGAATAGAAACCCTCCCATTCCCCAGCCCTGCTGCCTACGGGGTGCTATAAATAACCCCGGGAGCACGGTTCAGCTGCAGCAGCTTTGTGCTGCATGGAACCGTGGCTGGAGTCGGTCCAAGAAAGTGCCGCCTCCTAATTTCAGATCCGCTTTCTCAAAATAACTCCTGTGTTTCCTTCTCTTCCATTTTTAAACTTCGCTTTTAAGAAGAGCCCACGCAAAATCCCAGACTCTCCCTCCTCTGGTTTCGGTTGCTCCGCTGCCTCGTGGGGTTGGCTCGTCATCCCCACGGGAGCTCACATGGCCGGAAAGTTGCTCTGCTGCCTGCTTTCCCCTCCCAAGCCTATTTTAAGTTTCTTCAAAGGAAAAGCAAGGGGCTGGAGTTTGCTTTGGAAGCCAAATGCTCTTTAGGCGAGAACGAAGATTTTTGTAGTCTGCAGGGAGGTTTTTGCTGTTGGTGAAGATCTCTTTAGCTCCAGGCCCCTTGGAGGAGCATGAGCTGGGGTAAGAGCACCGTCTGCCTGCCCGTGCCCCTGCCTGTGCCCCTGCCCAGGGGGAGAGAGGCTCTGTAGGGGCAAACGCTGCTGCCTGCCACGCCTTCTGAATCCTCAGGCCCCGCAGTGACCGTGGTTTTGGTTCAGACCTGCTTCTTGAGGCTCCTTAATCCCTCCAGAAATGCACTTGGAGGCCCCTTCGTGAGCACCACTGCTCCACTGCTGGAGCAATATTTCAGGATTCTGTGCCAAATCAAGAAAAGGGGACTCTGCCTGCTTGCTGGGGAGCTGCAGAGGGACTGCACAGCTGGTGGGGATCTTCATGTGTCTCACTAGAGGTAAAGGCTTGGGTTTGCTTCCTGATCCATTTCTGTCTGTTGAATTACAGGAATGCAGGCACGGGCGGGGTCATTCAGCAGATGTAGGATGAACCCTGTGGTTTTCTTCTGCAGGGTCCATCACTAAACATACCTCTAACAAAACCAGTACTGGAACCAAGTCCTAGGTGGCCGTGCCTTTAGAAGGGAAAGGATTTACCAGGACTGCTGATGGTCCTCAGCAAAGGTCCCACTGCTGTGGGAGGGTCTGGGGGGACTGCCTTTGGACTGAGCAGTTTGGGGTTTTCATAAATTCCCCAGTCAGGGGGTTGCTGGGTCCCTAGGCAGGAATACACCCCACTGTGTCCATCTGTCCTTACAGATGAGCCCCAGTGTGGTGAGAACCTTCTACCAGTCAGGGGGTGTTCTTCCCAGTTCTGCCGCCAGCTCTCACCTCGGTCTGCCAGGCCTTTCAGACAGCTCGTTATGGTTCTGCTGTGATCTGATAAAGGCAGCAAGGAGCATCAGCAATTACAGTGGGTGTCAAGTGTTAATTGGGCAGCTTTCAAGATAGAGGCATTTCTTTGTGTACGTACAAAGATATGACGTGCTCGGAATAGCTTCTCCTCCTGATCTTTCGTTCTGGAGACGTGTATGTTGCAGTTGGTTAATGCAAGACAAATTATGTCATTCTTCTTGATTCGCCACATGTTCTGCCTATGGTGGTTTGCCTCTGGCTTGTCTCATTAAGTTGTCTAAACACGGCAAATGCAGCAAGCTGAACATACTCAGCTTTTTCTCGAAGTTAATCTCATTGTACACACGGGCCTGCAGCATCACCGGTCCCTTGCTGTGCCATCCCTGCTGCCAGGGCATCTTCCACCAGGGCTGGTGCCCAGGAGAACAGGCCCATGGTGGGACTGTCTGCCTTGAGTGAGGCTGCAGTCTTCTACCCATAATTACGCAGACTGCAATTAATTGCTTTGCTGCTTTTTGTCCCAGGTATGCATCAAAAAAAATTTAGGTAAGCTGATGCCTCCTGCTCACCAGCAGCCAATGGCAGGCTGCCAAATGTTGGCCAAATCATCCTCTTGGCCGCTGATGTAGAGTGTTTTTAGCAGTTTTAATGATCCCTCCTCTCCTGAAAATCTTACCCCCTGGCTTTAATTCTGTGAGACTTCTTAACGCCACGGTGCTGATGTTCTCCAAGGTCAGCAGATTTGGTAGCTCATGAAGACCGAAATATTAAGCTCTGGCTCAGAGTTCTCTGTTGTGTGATGAATTTTTCCACGGGGCAGGTCCCTGGGCAGACTTGGCTCATTTTCAGTAACGGAGTCAGGTGGGCAGTGATCATGACATCCGTGAACCCCAAGGTCTGTTGTGGGGGAGTGCTGAGGATACCCAGGCAGGGGTGCATTAACAGCAGGGCTGCTGCCTGCCCTGTGTGGGGATGGTGCCAGAGCAGGCTCCCTGCATGGTTGCATTGGTTACATCTCTCTTTGCATCCTTCGAGTCGCTTTTAAATTGCCCGGAAGCTTTGTGTCCTCCCGAGAGTACAGTAAATACAGGAACTGGGAACCTCTCCTGGTCCTGCTGCGGTGAGGCACCTGCTGCAGGCTTTGCAGCTGGGGCAGGGCTGCTTTTGGCCAGGGCCATTTGGCTGGGGCCTGAGCAGGGTGACCCACGCAGCTGCTTGGGGTGACTCTTTCAAAGTGCTCGCTGGCACATCAGACTCTGTGTGGGTGCACGAGGCCCCGGCGAGGAGTCTGCACACCTACAGCTGCATCAGTGCTTTTGAGGACCTGCCAGCAGTGGCAGCATAGATGAAACTTTTGGAAACCCACCACGGGGGTGGATGTGAGGGCAAGGGCAGGACCGTGTGCCAGCCTTTGGCGAGGCAATCCTTGGGAAGCTCATTCTACCCTGAGCCAGCGTGAGAGGTGCCTGGTGCTGGAGAGCTACATGAGCTGGAGCTGAAATCCCTTCCCTGCCCTGGGGGAGCTTTGCCCAGGGTTTGCCAAACCCCACTGACTCTGCCAGGAGCCCAGACCCCAGCCCACCCCTGCTCCCCAGGCCTGGGGCTAAGCTCCCTGTTTTAGGCAGCTGGGGATCTTCTGTCTCCCTTACCCCAAAATAGCTAAAACTGCCTATTTTATCTGAACCTCTGGAAATCCATCTCCTCATCCGCATCGCTGTCAGGTATTTGGCTTTAGCAGCTCAGCCCGTGGTGTCGGCAGCACGCAGAGATCTGGATTTATCGGACTGTCAGTAACCCCCCTGAACAGCCTGGCTCTGCGAGGAAGTGCTGTTTACTGAAAATGTCATCTTTTATTTAGACTCCTGCTACAGCCAGCCCATGTCTTTTTTTTCAGGCCTGTTTAATTAGTAACCACTGCACAGCCCCTGACACGTGTTCCTGGGTGGTTTTTTTGCCTTTAATAAGCACTAGGTAGCCTGGCCGGGGGCGGGAGGGGACGAGGAAGGGCTCCTCTGCGGCAGGGAGGGGAGGGAAGCGAGAGCACGACGAGGAGCCAAGGGCAGCTCAACTCTAATGATCACATGCTCGTCAAGCGATGAATCCTAGAAAGGGCATCTCTGCGTGCGTGCCGGTTTGCCCGCCCTCCTCCTCCTCCTCCTGGCAGGGCAGCCGTGCAGAGGTAACGGGCACAGTCCCCCTGCCTGGCACCCAGAGGGGTCAGGGATCTGGGTCACTTCCTGGGCACAGCTCGGGTGGGTTAAAGTCACGATAACCCGAGCGCCGGAGCCCTTCGCCCACGGGTTTTTCCCTGCGGGTCCAGAGGCTGAGCTGAACCTTTCCACCCACTCGCAGGCAGGGATGGGATTTGTGACGGCTCTGTGGAGGTTTGAGAAGTGGTTTTAGCAGAGGGGAGAGCCGGAGCAGAGAGCTGCGACTTGTAACCGATGGCACGAGTAACTTTTTTTCTTCCTTTCCCCTTTCCTCCCTGCAGAAGAAGGCGGAGGCTGCCCACCGGATCCTGGAAGGACTGGGTCCGCAGGTGGAGCTGGTGAGTGTTACCTCTGGCTGCGGGGAGCGGGAGCCGGGCCAGGTTTGGAGAGGTTCCTGGGTGGTGAGCGATCACGGCACCCTCTGTGTGTGTGTGTCTGTCAGAAGGAAGTGTGCTGCTGGCCCGGACCTCTTGCTGGCACAGCACCAAGGCAGGAAGCAAAGCGACTGAGATGAGTACTGAAACGCAGGCAGACACATACACAGAGCCCTGCTCGGAGAGGCTTAACCCTTTGGCTCCTTCCTCACACGCTGCAGTGGAGCTGGAGGGTGGAAGGGGCTCTGGCACCGTCTGCCTCCACTTGGCCGGCACATGGCAGACACAGTGCCAGCACCATGGGGCTGCTGCCTGGTCAGCCAGGTGCTGTGGCAGGTGCTGAGCTGGAGGGATGGGTGCTTGGACTCTCCTCTGTCCCACCCACTGAAAATGGAGGAGGGTGCTCTGTGAGCACAGCCCAACTGCAGCTGCCACAACCTGCAGGTATCAGGACTCGCACACTTCCTATTTCAGTCTCTCTCAGGCACAGGGAAGCTGAGAAAACAACTTAGAACAAATTGTCAGTTTTGGGCTGTACCCTCATCTGGAGAAATCCATCTGTAAGTCAAAGGACTGACTGCTGGAAGGGCAGCTGGAAACAACCCCCTGGGGGCTGAGTCCTGGAGAAGGGTGCCTGGCAGAGGTGCGTTGGCAGTGATGCTGCTGGAAGGATCAGACCCAGTCTGACAGAGAATCTGCTGCTTCGCACCAGCCGTGGGATGCAGTGGAGGGAGCCGTCTGTATGAGATGGGAGCAGGCAGCTCTCAGGCTTCGACAGCTGTAATTTGCACTTGCCTTGTGGAGGTGGCACTAATTGCTGTCTTCCCCTGTGCATGAGGGAGGGGTCACACGTGACAAAGCCCACTTCCTTGTTGGGGAGGTAACACTCCTTATTATTCCTCTGAGTCACCAGGGTCAAACCCTTTGCTCTTTCTGCTCTGAAGATTGGCACTGCCCAGCATTGGTGCTTCCTCATCCAAAAGATGTTGCATTTCCTTTCGTTCCTCCTCCGTTGTTTGTTTGGTTTTTTCCCCTCTGTTTTTCCTTTTTTGGATTGTTGATGTTTTGTCCCTGGGTGTTGATACCGCACGGTGGGGGCTGTAACAGAGCCCAGTGCAAACCTTTCCTCTGTCTCTGTGCCTGACTCATCCGAGGACAGGGGAAAAGGGGAAACCTCGCTGAGAAAACCCAGCTGGGCTCTGTGTGCATCCTGCAGACCGTCTGGTCCATCTGCCATGGGAGAGGCACTTCCTATGGCCCAGCCCCCACGCTGTGTCGGGCACAGCAGTGCCCAGGACCTGCCAACAGCCTGTGAGAGACAAGATGAATAGTCACAGCTTCTTCTGAGCTGGAAAGGAAGCGGCTCCAGGAAGGAGAGCAGCTCTGCGTGCTCTGCCCGATGCTCATGCCTGCTCCTCCATGTCACACACCACGTGCTCCAGCCCTGGGGCTGCCACAGCCCACGAGTCTCCTGCAGGGAGGTTGAGCATCCTGGTGCCAGTCCAGTCTCTGCAAGGAGAGGTGTGGGTGTCAGCAGCAGGGTTGTGCGTGCTGTTGGCTCTGCTGGGATGTCCCGTTCTGGCTGCTCAGAGAGCTCTGGTTGGTGCCTTTGGAGCGGTGATGGTGCTGGATGCACGCTGGCTCAGCATGCCAGGGCTCACGGGGTGAGGTGAGAGGCTGTGGTGGAAATCGGTCAGTCATGGCACCAGTGCTGGGTGCTGCTGGCAGATGGGAGCAGGAGGCCCAGGGATTTCCAGGAAGCAGGGATCCAGTTTGGAAGCTGGTGCTCCTCTCTGGGTCAGGAGGAGTTTGTAACTCAGTAAACCAGGGCTCTGCTCATTTCACCCCTGCAGTGTAGTGGTACCATTTTAAAAATGTCCGCGTGTTTTCCCCAGGGAGAAATGTTTTTGAGATGCATGATCTGAACCTTGCAGTGTCCAGAAAGCAATTGAGAGCTTTCATTCTGTTTTATTTCTAAAGGGCTTTCAGTAAATCCAGGGCTTTTCCAGTAATAGCTTTGCATTGCAATTACGCTTTTCTGAAATATCATCCCCCAGAGAAATGCATTACATGTTCCTAACCCTGTAGGACACACTGGGGATGTTTTGAACATCACCAATATCTGACCTGTGAGCTTTACTTCTGCTTACTTACTGAGAAAGGTGGAATTAGGAGTTGTGGATGGCTCTGAGGGAACATGCTGTTTCCCAGTCCCTGCCCTGTTGAGAATAAAGTTTCTTTAAGTATTTAGTCTGTAAGCTCTCTGTGGGTAAGTAGAACTTGTCTCCTGGGCTTCCTCCTCTGCGTGGGCTGAGATAGGGTGCTGAGGCTATTGTGCAGGTAGAAATCTCTTTGAGATGCTGGTGTCATGTGGACCTTGGGTTTGGATCCCAGAATTTCTTATTTCAGAGTGTTTGAACAATTCTTTTAAAGTGATGTGTTCAGTGCTTGTCTGCTAACGCTTAGGTTGGCTAGCTAAGGCTCTTAAGTGTTCATATCATATGTAGGTTGTAGTGGAGAGGAATCATTACCTTTTGGTCAGCTGGTTGGCATCAGGGCATCTGTGATGTCCATGTGCACATGAGCATTTTCTTACCCAGGTCCAAACCAAAATGTTAATTCCACTGCTTCTCCCAGGAGGAAGGTCTCTGTGACCTGCCACATGCAAGGTTTGCTGTGATTTTTATGAGCAAAGAGGGAAGAGAGACACCGATTTCTCAGCATTTCCAGTTCCTGCAGTCCTCTTCCAAAAGACAGTCACTGGTCGAGGCCTCCCAGCAGTTGCTCCAGCTTTCCAGGGTGACTGTGGATGTGATGCTCTGGAGCTGCGGCTCTGGTTCTTCTCCCCGTGGTGCAGACCTGCCTCTCTCGAGCTACGTGATGAGACGGATGTCTGTGTTCCTCCGAGCTTTCCAAGCGTGAAGTGCACAGCCAGCTCTGAGCCTGGAGTGGAACCAGCAGATCGGAGAGGATTCATGATAGAAACACCCCTGGGGAAGGGATACCACTGAGAATGCCTTCTTCACAAGGACCTGCTCGTCCCTCTCGTCTGCCCTGGCTCTGCCAGCACACGGTGGCCAGGTGTCTCCTGGCAGGTGTCTCCTGGCAGACTGGCAGCCCATCAATCCCCCCCTCGCCAGGTAACGGACGCCCGGGCGCTGCCGTCAGCGCTGCATCCCTCCTGGAACACGGCTGTTCATCCCCCCGTGCCTGTCTGCCTGGGGATTACGTGCCTCTGCCTGCCCCTTCCGCCTGGGGATTACGTGTGCTTTCCCAGCGGGCAGGGACACGTCCAAGGGCAGCCAGAAAGAGAAGCTGATGCTGACCTGCTGGTGCGGTGGTGATGGAGGAGGGAGAGCTACACCCGCTCTCCGTTCTGTGTGGATTGATGTGGCTGTCCTGTGTGGCAGCAGAGTGGGGAAGCAGAATCTGTGTTTTACAGAGCAGTAGAGACAGGCTGTGTGGAAAAACAAGCTCCTGTGCCAAGCACCTGTGATGGTGATAGGGAGATACCACAGAGGAGGTGGGAGTAACACCTTCTTTAAACTGGAGGGGAAAAGGACCCATCTTTGTTTACAGTTCCTGTCGCCTCCAGTGCTGCTCACCTGGTTGAGCAGATGCTCAGCAGATGTTTTGCCCTTTTCCAGTGTTTTAATCTGAGATGAAGTTGGGTAGACTCAGAGCACAGCCTCAGCCCTGGGACCACAGTAGGAGGGTGAGCTGGTGTGTGTATCCATGGTCAGGGTGCTTTCTTCAACCAGGCCATCACGTGTCCCTCTGCCTGAGTTTGGCCACAAATGTTAGATGCTCACAGATGGTTTGGGGAAGGTTTGTGGGTGAACTGCTTGAGTGCATGGTGATGTTTTTGTGGTCAGACCTGAGCTGTGCTCTTTAGGTGCCTGGTTGCTGGTGATGGTTGGGCTGTGGCAAGCTTTTGGTTATCCCAGTCTTGGACATGTTCACAGCAGCTTAAGACAATGAATAGAAGTGTTGAAGGGCTCAGTCCTGAGCACCCTGTCAGCCTGCTGATGTGGACACAACCAGTGGATTGCACAACTGGGTTGCACCCACAACTGGGTGGCAGCCCTTGGAGCGTGTGCTGAGCTGCTCATTACAATGGGTGGGACTCAGTCTGGTCTCCATGGCATCTCTCCCTTCCAGAGGTGGGACCCTCCAGATTCCCAAGGTAAATCCCTGGGAAGGCAGAGGTAGCAGGGCAGTGACCAGGATTGGATCCAACTCGCCTGACTCCCCATGGAGGTCCCTGCCATATCCCCACCGGGGGTGTGGGACACAGAGCAGCCCTGAGGAAAACACTTGTCTGCTGGAGCCCAGTTGCCCCTCCTGAGGGGCAGATGAGCATCGCTGTACTCAGGGGTGCAGTGACCCGCCTGGGGACCTGGCAGTGCCAGAAACCCCAGGGGCAAACACTCGTCCTGCCCGCAGTTGCCTGTGCCCGGCTCCCCGGGAGGGCTCAGGCAGGCTTTCGCCGCGTAGACATAACAACTCGCAGCTCACAGACTGTCTCTCCCCGCTCCCCGAGCCCCGCTTTCCCCTCGCCTCCCCCGTGGCGTATGTTCCGAGGCGCAGTGCGCTTTTCAATCGGTGAATAACAGGCGCCGCGTTTCTCCCTGGACGGCGTCGCGCATCGCATCGGATCGCTCGTTCTGAGCCGGCTCGGCTCGCCGAGCGCTGCCTGCCCTCCCACGGGCTCAGCCGGGATGCACCGGGGCTCGAGTGGTGCTGCAGGCAGCCAGCACCCTCCAGTACGGCCGGGAGCAGGGCTGGGGACACGGGGACAGGCGCCCGGGCTGGGCGTCCGCGCCGAGGCAACCGCGCTGCCGATGGGTTTAAGTTCCTAAATGTCAGACCGTACCATTTATGCCTTCGTTTCTCTTATTTGTTTCAGCCGTTATACAACCAGCCTTCAGACACCAGGCAGTACCATGAAAACATTAAAATGTAAGTACGTGGCAATAAGGCTGTTTTAAATGTCAGGTTGGGCAGTAGACGGGAGCAGGAGGGGTGCCAGCTTGCTCCCAGACCCCAGTTAAAGCTGCTGGGGGATTGTGAGCATCCTATTAGAGCTGCTCTGTGTGCCTGAAGCACAAACCAGCTCCAGGAGCCCAGCACTTGCGAGCTGTAGCTTAAGGTGGGTGCTGAAGGTGCTGTTTGATTTTCTCGAGGTGGGGTGGATGTGGGTCCTTGATGTTTTCCCAGACAACACTTACCTTAAGTGCTTTCTTCTGTGTTTCATCTGTACTGAAATATGAAATCAGCTGCCTGTGTGTGTGTGTGTTTGCATGCAAGAAAGATGAGGTAAAATGAAAAGTTGCAATTACAATTAGATTTTCATGAAGGACCTCTTGAATGTCTAATAACAACTGGTTATTTCAAAGATACTTACTGAGACTTAGCAATCATCTAATTTGACTTATCACCTCAATACATGATTTAATCATCAGCATGTGTTTAATAACCACAGTGACTTCCTGAACATAGAAGAACTATAACAGATAATGAGAATAGCGATAATTGTGATTATTGTTGGAAATTTAAATAGTCAAACCAGATCTGAAACTTTTTATCTGCCTTGAATGAACTGATGATTGCTCTGAGCTGCCTGCAGCGTGTCTATTTTGGTACCAGCTCGGTCAGCTGGTGATAATCATCTTTAATAATCTATTAACAAAAGTTAATAATCTCTTGCTTTTCAGCGGTATGTTAATTGATCCCGGGGGTTTATAAGGGAAGAGTTCCTGTACCTTTGCTCTAGGGGAGCATGGTGGGAGGTGGCAGTGTTTAGGGGCTCTCTGCCCCCAAGGGCTGCGGGGAGGAGGGTCTGGTGACGTGACCCCACTGCTCGCTGCCAGGCCCTGCCCCATTCCTGCTCCACCCAGAGCTTCCTGTGTCATCCCAGCAATGCAGAAAACTCCCTGCAAAACATCCAAACCCAGCGTCAGCCCCAGCCCCTCGGCTCCCGCAGGGCTCGGGGGGTCCCTGTCGGTTCTGGGGGTCCCTGTCAGCTCAGGGGGCTGATGATTGATAAACCATCTTGTGTGGCATCAGGTGCTGGCCCGAGGACGTGCTCTCTGCGTTGCTGGTTGTGTCTCACCCCCGGCTCTGATGGGGTGTGGAAGTCACCAGCTCTCAGGGACCCTCTCCGGCCTCCAAGGGCTCCACAGCCATCCCAGTGCAGGTGCTGGAGGTGGCGATTTCACGCTGATCTCTAGTGTTGTCCTTGAAAGGAACGAGTTAAAAGTAGGTTCAGATGCTTCACCCACTCTCCGTTCCCCTGCCAATATTTGTGGGTTTGTGATCACATTTTCCTGTGATTTAAACGATTTCCTGTCCTGGGTTGCTGCCTGAAAGACGGGCGCAAACAAGAGGGAGCTGACTGCGCAGGTCAGGAGTAAAACTGTTGATAAGAGGTGAAGCCCCATCAAACCAGCCCTCAGAGCAGGTGTTGTCCTCCATCCCTGCCTCTGTGGGCACCTGCAGGGTGATCCCCACCCCAGGCAGTGACAGTCCCCATGTGGCTGTAGCGGTGGCAGTGACAGACCGAGGAGAGGTTGGAACAGGCAGGCTTGGGGTTAATGTTCGCTGTGATTAACGCTGCAAAAATACGGGAAGGAAACCACACATTTTAATGAAAAGCCTCTGTCTCCTCCTTCCAGAAACCTGGCAATTAGCTGCCTTCAGCTGGTTATTGATGCCAGCCAAGCACAGTTACAGATCTAGGTCAGTGAAAGGCCCCTGAGCGATCTGGGCTCCAGATGTTGGCTGCTTTTGGCTGTGGGTCTGTCTTGGAGGTCCGTGGGTCTGGTCTGCGCTTTACTACTTGTTGGTGGACATGCAGAGAAATTGGTGTGTCTTTTCTCCCATCTCTGTGTCCCTGCTGCACATTAAAGGACATTTTGATGCTTGGGAGGCAGATAGGAAATCAAGATTTTGGTGATTATTCCAAGCAAATGATTCAGGGTCCTTTGACCAAGAGCAAAAGATATTGGACTTCTCTGTTTTGACCAAGTTACGCTTGGGTGTTTACATCTGATCTACAACTTTTCCACAAGCTGAATTTGAAGATCTTTTTTGTCTTTTCCTTGTTCTTAATGTGTTTGTGCCTTTCTGCTCCAGAAGAGGAGCTTCTGCTCCATAGCCTGGAGGTGGCTGTTTCCATAGAAGATGGAGTAAGTCCTCAGGGTGCTGGGAGACACCAGCCAGATGCATTAGAGCATCAGGACAGCTGCCAGGACACCACAGGTTATATTTTGCCAAGGTGTAATTGGATGCAGATTCTCCAGAACAGCTTCACTCTATGCAGATTTAGCCATGATGAAAAAGCCTTTTGGCAGATTGCTGGAAAATCCTCTGGGTTGTGATTCTGTCCACAAATCTTCACTGCATCCTCGCTGTGTTGTGCCAAATGGAAACTGCCCCCATGTGAAGCTGTTTTGGAGCCTCATGGGTACAAGATGGCCAGGCTGTTGTTGTCACAAATACCTTTAATAGCTTTTTTGTTGTTGTTTTTTAAACGCTTCTTAGTGTGAATTTTTTTTTCTCAGTTGAATGTTTGCAAGTGTCAGTGGGAAGGCATTTGAATATCAGAAAGCCAGGATTCCTCGATTTCTCCGCAGCCATACTCTCTGCCTTGCAACACTCATTTAATTCTCCCTTCTTGTTTGCTTTGCTTTTCAGCTGGGATGAGTCACGTATGCTAATAGAGCTGACTGGGGAGTTACCGGCAGAATTTCTACTCTTACTAAAATGTTACCGGTCTCTTATTTTCATGGAGTTTTATGGCCTGTCTCCTATTCAGTACAGTTAAAATTAATTTCATGCCCCAGTTCATTCCAGTGTTTGCAGCTTCAAAAGCTTTTAAGTCCTATTTAGCTGCCTGGCTGTGCTCCTCTCCTCGTCTGCGCGGTCCCTTTGGTTCACCTGTGAGTGCAGGCTTCCAGCAAACATGGTTAATTTTGTATGCTACATCTGCCACGGGATCCGAGGCACCCTTGAGTGGTTTGTTCCAAAGGCTTGACCTACCTTTGATGGGACCGTGTCCTTTCTGTTTGAAATATCTGTGTTGTTGGAGAGAAGGGCTCTGCCACTCGCTCATCCAGACAGAAGAGGGCAAGATGGCATTTAGTGCCCTCGTTTCATAGGGACGGGGTGAGCTTTGCCCCTCTGGCTGGCTTGGCCCTTGCTGTTTTTCAAGGTGAGAATTTTTTGGCTCTGCAACAGACTGAAAAGTTCCTTCAGGATGCATCACAGCCCTGAACACAGCTGGAGACCACTCGAGCGATTCTGCATCAGTTGAGGAGGCTACAAAGGTGCTTTTTCTACATTTTGATGAAATACAGCAAATGCAGAAGACGCTGGTGCACCAGTGAAGCACCAGTGCCTCTGGTCAAGGTCTTTATTTCAGTGCTTTGCCAGCTGGTTGTACGAGGATGAGAGCTGCCCTTCCCACCCTGCCTCTGTAGTGACTTCGTGTATTCCCCAGACTCCGGCTCCAAAGATATTAACCTTCTTTCCTCCGAGTGTTTGAGAAATGACAAGATGTTGTTCACATGAGCAGGATCAATTACCTGCTGTCTGTCTGAAGAGATATTCTCCAAGGGGGCCTTCGTCTCTACGGCAGGAGATTCCTGCTCGGTCAGCCATGAAAAACAGCCTGGCAGGACTCTCCTCCCCCCTTTCCCAAAGCAGTCATCTTGCAGTCATATTCTTTGAGACTTGTGTTTGAAAGCAAAATGTGAGCTTCCCTGAGCCTTGAAAAAGCAGACAAAAAGCGAAGTGAATAGCCATGGGTAAGTGCATGCAGGATGCTCTTCACAGGGTTTGCTTTAAGCCTTCCCTTCTAGAACTTTTCCTTGCTTTACACTGAAATTCAGGAATGTGGGGGTGAAACCAGGCTGCATCCTCTCAAGATGCTTAGAGAGGTGTTGGAGAACCTCTCTGAATGTACGGATAAAACAGATGGAGAGCTTGGTGTGGTTTGGGTTTTCTCACGTGTCCAGATCCAGCAGCAGCACTGAGTGCACTGTTAATATTTGCACATCTGGATTGCTGTCTGCAGCTGAGAGCTTCTCAGGGAGAGGGCAGGAAATTCGCCTCTGCAGAATCAAAATCTGAAGTCAGGATTTTCAGAGAGATTTCAGGGCTTCTGAATATCTTTTTGTTTTCTAAATGCCCCCCCAGAAGAGCAGAACAGCTTTCTTCTGAAAATCTCACAACTGCAGCTTTCCAAATCACTTGTCACATTGGGAAATTTAAGTCATCTTTTCATTACTTGCTGTTTAGGGGATTTAGTAGCACTGGATTGCCTCTAAATTCATAGTTGAAGCCTGACATGTAACACAAATGTTCTTTCAAACCCTGTCATTACTAATGCATTCTCTTTCAGGTCTTTTTATTAGTGCTTGTAGACATTTTCCTCATTAGAAATTCACCTAGCAGCTCCCTGCTCATCCCATTCAAGGTTTCTCATCTCTTTTATTCTCTATTGGCATGCACCAAGGCAGCAGATTACCTAGGGATGAATTACTAAATGATGGAGACACACACTGCTACCTTCTGCTTCTTCCTCTTGCCAGTAAAAAGCCAATACTGGTTTTGGGGGGACTATCCTGCAACACTTGGGCTTGTGCTGTCAGCTTGGGCTTCAGGGCAAGGCTGAGGTGTTTCTGAGCACCTGACTGTACATCCAGGGTTACGAACCTCTGCCACTTCACCCTCAGAGGCACTGATGCTGCTGGGGGTTTAGCCCATCCCAGTGCCCAAGGGCTCTGGGGTAAATAACTAAAGATCTGCTTTGCTTTTCCTCCCCAGAAAGTGTCTCTAAATATTGCAGGGAAGTGCTCTGAGCAGCTGGCTTTCCAGAAGCGTGCCCTGCCTTGGGGTTGGTAGGTTACAGTGTGTTGGCAGCTGGAGCTGTGTGCCCCAGCCGTTTCAGAGCGAGCCGGGGAACGAGCGCAGTGACCCGTGAGCAGGGTGAGCTGCTCCCTGCCCTCGCTGCAGGAGTCCTGTGGCTGCAGGGGATCCGTGGCTGCCCTGAGCTGCAGCTTGGGATCCTGGCACCAGCCATGCACGGCAGGGGACAGAAATGTTTTGGTCCCCATTGCCTGTAGGCTGGTGTCACCTCGGAGCATTCTTGCTGTGCTCCCCAGGTCTGTGGTGTGCAGATCTCTCGTCTCCCTGTGCTTTGTTTGGCTGGAGCTGCCAGGAGCTTCCTCAGTTTCCTACCCTCGCCTGTGTTATCCGTCTTGCTGCACAATGGCTTTGCCAGCTGGTGGCTGCCTCCTTCCCACCGCTCCTTGCAGTTTGGTCCCTACTTTGTTTGCTCTGGCTGATGAAAGGCGTTCCTGTGTAATTAAATACCCCCGATTCGTTTTGCTCGAATAGCAAACTTCCTTTCATCTCGTCTTGCCCCGGCTGAAGGTCTCCACAGGCTTGGCCAGGTGTGCCGCAGTGCATCAGCTCTTTGTGTCCTTTGGGAGCCTTGTCCCGGGCTTTGGCAGCGTCCACACGTGGGCACACGGCAGCACGGACACGCCTGCGTGCACCCACGTCCCTTTAACATCCCAGCCCCCTGAAGGATCACGGCCAAGGCGTTCGTGTGGACCTGGGCCAAGTAACTCAAAAGTCAGAGTTACAGGTTCTCTCCTTGAGTGGCTCCATTGTGAGAGATACAAAACAAAGGCAACCTTGGGCCAAGCCGGTGAAGGTGGAAGCAGCTGCTCCCAAAGCTGCTTGGCTTTGCTCGGAGTGGGAGGTGGGTTTCACTCGGCGGTTTGGGGACTGGCTCTGGGGGCTGTGCTCCTCTGTGGGGCTCACCAGGCAGGGCAGTGGGGCAGGGGGAAGAGGATGAGTTCTGCAACACAGGGAAATCAGGAATGGAGATGGGATCCATCCAGTAGATGAATTGTTGGCCACGAGGATGGGGATGTGCCACCTGGCAGCCTCCAAACACCAGCTTGCCAGAAGCTGGGGGGGCTGTGTGTCTGTCCCAGCGTGCCCGGTTCTTAGGGACACTGCCAAGGACAGGGCAGGGAGCTCTCATGTCCTCCCCACCCGGCGTGGTGTGACATGCCAGCCCAGCAATACTTTAAACTGCCCACAAGAGTCACTGTTGCTTTATCTAAGGAGCGCCCATTCCTCCTGCCTGGGAGCTGCCTGCTTCCTTCCCCCCTGTGCGGTTCTGATCTCCATCCCTGACGCTTTTCTCGTGCCCCAGAAACCGCAGGACCCAGGCAGGGGCAGGGGAGGAGGGTTGGCACCTTGCAGGAGCAGCCTTTGCCATGTGCCGCTCCGCAGTGGGTATTTCCGTGCCCGCTCCCAGCAGACAGCCCTCACCTTCCCCTCCTGTGCACAGCCATCGTGCTGGGCTCTGTGGTTTGCCCAGGGAGCACAGCGTGTGCTTGGGAGACATGTGGCCCGAATTAACCTCCCTGCGAAACGGTTTCTAAGTAACAGCAGTACATGTTAGCAAGATAAACTGTGAAGCCTATTTATATTTACCGAGATTGTATTAACCTTTGAGAGGTTGACCTTATGCAAAAGCAAAACAAAACAAGAAAGATAAAGTGGCAAAAACATTCAGGGCATGAGGGGGTTTGTTGTTGTTTTAATCCTTTCACTCTTTGATTGCTTCAGCCTTGGTGGTGGTAAACATACACCGGCTTTCAAGGCATTCCTGATTCTTGCAGCTGCAGAGCCATTAAGCCTTTTCCTGTATTTGCACTTTCAAGGTCAGCCATGATGCACGACTCAAGGCAACCCATCAGCTGCGTAAGAGCTGCTGATTCCCTTCGTTTGCTCTCCTGTTTTCTAAGAACTTGTGCAGCAGATCCAGCAGCAGCAGCAGCGTGTCAGAGCCCCGCGTCGCTCCTGGATGTCACCCAGGCTGACGTGGGGAGGGCAGGGGTTGATTGAGCTGGGCTGGCCCCAGGGGACAATCCATGACCTCTTGTTGGGGACCATCTCACACATGCTCATAACCAGTGTCACCCCAAAGGTTTCCTTGTGTTAGAGCTTCCGTTAGAGTTGGAACAAACAAGCAAACAACAGGAATGTGTTTGTTGGGCGCAGCGACCCTTGCACGGAGCTGAAGCCTCGGAAGGAAATGCGTCTGACGGGGTCTCTGCAGGAGGGTTTGCTGCCCACCGAGGCACCTCACGGTGCTGGGGCCGCTGAGGAAAGCTCACCGTGTGTGCTGTGAAGGGATGCAGGAGCATGTGAGGAGCTGGGGCTGGCAAACGGGTGCTGGAGGGACCTGTGGTTCCCAGGGCAGCGCTTGCTGTGGGATCGCTGGTGTCCCTGTGAGCAGCGCATGGTTCAGTGGTGTAGCAAGGAGGGAGTTTAAAAAGGGAAAAATGTTGATGCTTTCTGCAATGTTCTCCGTTCCTAAACTTAGCCAGGACTGCCCCCAGTTCTCTCTAAGTGAGCTGGGCCCTCTGCCCCTTCCCAAACAGTCCCGTTAGCTGCTAATTATGCTGAGGGATTTACAAGGGGAAGAGGGTGGTTTTTCCCTTCCTGCTAGCCACGCAGGAGGGGAATGAGGAAGCAGCAAGGGTGTCTCTTCATTCGGCTAAATCCCACAGAACATGCCTACATGAGACTGCTGAGCTCCTGATCAGTAATTATACACTGCAGCTCTGCCTTTAATCAGGATAAAAGACTTAAGGAAACTCCTTTGCCCCTGGTCTCTACCTTTTACCTAGAGATTTTGCTGCTGTGAATATTAGCAACAGGAACAGCCACAGGAGCTCAGCTCTGGGGCTCACGCGGGCTCTGGGAGCTCCTGCAGCCTTTTCAGCTCTGTTCTGCTTCTCTTTGAGCAGTTATTTCACGCTGCCTTTAGAAAGTAGAAAGAAGAAGAAAGTGGGGGGATGTCTGGGCAGACGTGGGGGTGGTTGGGGTTGTGGTGGCCGGTTTCCCCCTTGAGGTCCTAATTCTGCAAGTGGCTGAACTCTCCTGGCTGGTTGTTTGCAGCTTTGTTGGGCACGGCCCCAAGGAAGCGAGAGGTCAGGAGATAAGTGCTGCAAGCCCTGCTGTGATCCTGCCTCCTTATCAGGGCCTCAGAGCCCGGGGGTGAGCGTGTGTGTGCTGACATCCCCATCACTGCTGACCTGGGCGCTGGGGTGCCCAGGGTGGTCTCTGCTCGGGGGGTGCCACCTCCTGCCATGCAGAGCTCGGCCTGAGCTCCCCAGCTCTTGGGAACCCACTGGGGTTTTGCAGAACGATGTTTGGAGTTAATGAAGGAACAGCCTGGCCCATTGATACACACAGAGCTGGGCGCCTGCCCACGTGTGGGGCTGAGAACACGGGCAAGGCTTGCAGTGGGGCTTTATTAATTCAGTTCTCGACTTTAGTCCTGGTTTGCCAGCAGATGCGAGTGAAGCTCCCGGTCTCAGAGGGTTCGTTGGTCTTTCTCTGAGCTGGTTCGAGGTCCCAGATAAGAGCATTTGCTCTTCTGAAGTTGATGCAATTCCAAGTTAGGGTGGAAACTGTGCTGCACACTCCTTTGGGAGTGGGGAAAGCCAGGCTGTGTATTTTAGCCGCCTCGTTAATCAGATCTCATCTTTTTTTTTTCTCTCTTTACAGAAACCAGGCAATGCGGAAAAAGTTAATTTTATACTTTAAGAGGAGAAATCATGCGCGCAAACAGTGGGTAAGTGATTCCCTTCGACCTTATTTTATATGTATAAAACAGCGTAATTTATTATGTGAGAAAGAAAAGGAGGATTTCCAGCAGAGAGGTGCTGGTACTCTGTACTTTGCCTGTTGTATTACTGTGGAGTCTCTCCTGCTTAAAATAACATGTGAAGGAGAGGTCTCCTATCTTGCTGCAGGCAGCACCTCCCTCCTCAAGTGCCTCCCACAGAGCAAGCACGTGGGGTCGGCTTAATCACAGCAGAGCCCATCATTGATCTCAGAAAGCCTATTCACGGCACAAATGTCTATTTTGTGAGTAATTGAACCCTAAGAGAGGTGTGAAACAAGCTGACTCTGCTTCCGGTGAACGGTCTGGAGGCTGCTCTGACTCCTTCCAGCTGACCACAGAGCAGTGTTCTAGGAATTTGTGGTTTGAAACAGAATTCAAGCTCTACGCCAGTTTGTTTCTAGGCAGCATTGCCTGCGAGAGAGTTCCAGTGGCCTTTAAGGAGACAGCTCTTGGTTGGGTCAGGGGCGAGGCAGGGGTGATTATGGGGCTTCAAAGGCGTTTGTTGCAAAGTCCCCAGTAAATAGAGCAGAAAGTTCAAGCGGGTTTCACAGAATTTGTACATTTTTGGTGCAGAGAGTTGCAGTCATTCCCAGCAGAAGCTGGAAGGCAAAGCCAGCACAGAAGAGGAGATGCCAGGAAGTTGTTCTGGTGGTGCTCCCACCAGGAAGGTGGATTTTGCAGTGTCTTTCAGTGATGGGTGATTGAGCTCACAGGGCTTCGCGTTGCACGAGGAAGATGTAAATACTGTCTCCTGACTCGTCTCTGTCCTGGGGCAAGCTCAGGAGCCAGTGTTAGTGTCTTGCATTGGCAGTGGTGCAGGTTTTCTCAGTGTCTTTAGGGCTGGTTTTGGACAGAAGTGCCAAAACTGGGAGGAATTGTTGGAAAAATTTAAAATAACAAGTCTGGGAAGTGGTTTGAAGGCTGTACCTTTAGAAGTAACTTCCAATATGTACATTTCTGAGGCAGATATCACATTATTTTCTAATTTGTTTTGAATCATTCCTTTTCTTTCTCATGCTTTGTTTTTTGCCCCTGTTTTCTACGAGTATCCCAAAAGCCACAGACCTTGCATTCCAGAGGAATGGTCGTGCCTCCCATTTGTGTCCAAAGAGTGTGTTCATTTAGACTTGTCCATGATAAAGCTTCTGCCAGGGCAAGGGGCTGCAGAGCTTAGAGCTCCACCAGGATGTGGCACAGCAGTCGGGTGCTGCTCTGGGCACCTCCCCTGCTGCAGCTGAGGGCTTCTGCACGGTGGGAAGTGGGTCAGTATTCCCTTCCTCAAAAAAAAGGGATTGCAAAGCATCATGTGGTTTTGTTGGAAGCAGGAGGGAAGTGCCCGGGAGCTGCTTTCTGGTGGAAATGGCTGGTTACTGTGCTAAGCCTAGAGTGAGTTGCTCTGTGTGAATATCAAGGAGCTGGGGGAAAAGGTTTAATTAGGCTGCAAGAGCACAGTTCCTAAAATACTACTTGCAGTAAAGTCGCCTGTCATGCAAAATAGGTGAATTTCTGCCAGCCAGTTTATTCAGTGTCCTTGAAAGGGGATTTTTCAGTTTAGGGAAGCATTTTGCCTATTCTACAAAATAGGCAACATACGGTTGCTGAATTTGCAAAGTGAATACATTTGCTGATTCTGTTTGCAAAATGGGTATGCTTAGCTATTTTTCTGCCTATTTTGTAGCAGACCCTATTTTTAGCAAAGCCCATCTACGTGCCAGCGTTTCTTTCTGGCTCTTTTACTTTCTGGGGTATTGTTTCTGCCCGGGGCTGGCTGGAGCAGGGTCAGAGCTTGGTCGCCGCAGGGTCCAGCCCCGAGAGCCCCATCCCACAGGATCTGCAGGGCTTCCTCCTGTCTCCACTGAAGGCAGCGCAGCAGAAGACATTTAATTGCCATCGGGGTGATGATGCAGAGAGGGAATGGTGAAGGGAGCTGTTCTGGGTGTGAGAGGTTTGCCTCCATCAGCCAAGGGAAGAGAACCACGGGGTTTGCATAGGAATTGGGCTGGTTCCTCCTGTCACCTTCGCTCTTCTCCTCCCCTCCAGAGAGCTGCTCCGTTCCCTGGAGCTGCGAGAGCGTGGGCTGTGGAGGGCTGGGGCTTGGCACAGCCCACAAGCTGCCTTCAGCTGCTACGGCGGCGTTACTACCCATCCATTTTTAGATCCGTGTGTCAGGTCCGATTTGGCTCGCTGTCACTTGCTGCTGTGATTGAGAGGCTGATGGGCTGCTGAGCCCAGCCAGGGAGGGGAGCAGAGGGGGCACCGACGCTAAAAGCCAGCACAGATGGTTGCTCAGGAATGGACACGCTTGCTTAGGGCTGCTCAGAGGATGCCTGGAGAAGGAATAGATGCTTCTCCTCCTGAAGTGCCTGACCAGGAGCTTCTCCTGGTGGTGGAGCTGTGATGATCTGAGGAGTTCCTAGTGCTGTAAGGTGCCTGTAATGTCGGCTTTTGAAGGATGCAGGAGATTGCAGGCAGTGTGTGTCCCAGCTGGAGCAAACAGCACTGGATGGGGATGCCACAGCCCAGCCCAGCTGCAGGAGGGTTTGGAGTTTGCGTGGTGGGAAGGGGCGTTAAGGAAGTGCTCAGCCAGTCCATCATGAAGCCGTGCTCTGGAGGGCAGAGCTGTGGGAGGGGGAAGCTTTGGTACTGCTGCCCTGCTGCCAGGCTGTGAGCTGCCGGCGAATCAGCAGCGTGACGTTGGTGTCGCTTTTTCCATCTGCAAATGCCAGTTCCTTAAGAGAGGAATTCTGGATAAAGCTTTTGTCGAGTTGCTCCAAGGAGTGGAAGAAAAGGAGGGAAAAGAGCCGCCCTGCTGGCTGTGAAGCAGCCAGGGCCGTGCCAGGTGGCTCTACTGGGGCGGTGGCAATGTGGGACCCAGCGCTGGCTCATTCCCACAGGGAATGATGAACCTTTCAAAGCCTCAAGGCTCCTCCCCAGACCGAGCCCTCGTGCTGGGCTCTCCCCCGGCCGTGCCGCAGGCTGGCAGCGCCGGGCACCGGCTTCACAAACTTCACGGGGTATTTTTAGCTTCTTCCCAAATGTGATGCTCTGAAAGCAGGAGGATGTAGCAGATTTGCTGGCAGGGTGGGAGCTCTCATTTTCAGGGGGCTGATGGCATTGCTTTGGGAGAGGTGAAAATGCAGCAGCTGTGATTTTGCCAAGCTGTCGCGGGCTGTTGGTGTTACCTGGAGCTCCTCGCCCAAAGCGTGAGATTCCCCATGCGGGCTTTTAGGGTATTTTAATTTCTGTTCTCCTTCCTTGCTTTTATCTTGTGGCTGTTTCCTTCAGCTCCTGATGAAACCCAGGCACCTCCTGTGCATCTGTGCAGGGCAGGACAGTCTCTGGCTCCAGGCATGCAAATGGGAATTGATTTATTTGCAGGGCAGAGTGCTAATCTGGCTCAGCTCTAGGGCTTGAGGTGCTTTGTCTGCCTCACACTATTGTTGAGGTGCCTCCAAAAGGCCAAGGAGATCAAAGATGTGTTGCTGTTCTTGGATTATTGCCAGGTCCAGGATGGCCAAACCAAACCCATGTGCCAGGATTGGTGTGACAGAGGTTGCTGTGTATTTCCACTGGTTTGGAGGTTTTTTCCATCTCCCAATTTTTCTTTGTAGCCAAAAGCAAACAGGACAAGAACAAAGTGCGTCTGGGAAATCCTGCAGCTTCAGACTTCTGGCCATGGGGCGGTGGTGGCAAGAGATGATTTTATTTCTTTGAAATCTGGGTTCCCTGTGTCTCTGTTGTGGTGCTGAGTGTGCTGGCGCTGAACTACCCATTCTGGAAAGCGGTGTCAGGGTCAGGAGTGACCTGGGGTTTGCCATTAGAGCAACATCTGCTTTCACTTCCCGATTTGGGGCTTGGAAGGCCTTTGTCTGACTCAAACTGAAACTCTAAAACCCCTCTGGTCCCCCAGACAGGCATCTTCCAGCCATGGACCTTCCCTGTCTGTGGGCATTCTCCTCCAGCAAGAGTGTGCCTGGAGGAGCGAGAAGAGATTTGGGGCGTAAGGGGAGGAGACTGATTTGTGTTGCAAATCACATTTCAGTGTAACCGGGCCTGTCCCACAAATACCAGTCAGAAGTGCAGTGCTGGACCTGGTGGGTGGCTGGGTGGGAGTGCCATGAGGGTGTCACCCGGGGGGGACAGGGTGTGGAAACCCTTTGCAGTGCCCCGTTTTGGCAGAGCCTGGGTTTGCTGTCGGTGGGGATGTGCTTGTCCTGTCACATGGGCCAAAAAGGAGGAGCAGCAGCAGGAAAAGTGCATTTGCTTTCTGGGATGGTCCAGGAGGCTGAGTGTGTGGCCTGGGGTCCTGGCTTTGTCTGAATTCGGTGAGGAGGAAAAAGGGTCAGGCACGCTGTATGGCCGTGGGCAGGGGCCGGGTGCCTGGCTCTTGATTTTGGGGAGCCAGGCCCTTGCGTGGAGCTGCCCCATGGCCCCAGTCCCATCATCATTGCCAGCACAGAGCTGTGGATGCTGCAGCTGGTGTGTGTGGGTAGGAAGGGGTGCCAGGCCTTGGGCACCATGGCAAGCTCCCCCCAGCACAGTGAGCTGATGGCCCCAAAATTACGGCCCTGCACACCCTGCTCACATGGTGGGGCCCAGCTCTCCTGCCCCCTGTGCCTCCTCCCAAGGCTGTGTTTCAGTCCCTCCTTGCTCAGTGGCCTCAGGCAGGCACCTTCTCTGTCCTGGGGTGGAGAGCAGGGGCTCCCTCCCCAGCACAGGGCCTTTGGCTGCTGAATCAAGCACCCTGTGGGCCAGAGGATGCTCGAGCAGATGTGAGGGGTGGGCAGAGCCATGCTGGGCAGGAGTCCTGGTTCCACCAAACGTGTTGGGTCTGGAAGGAAAGAGCCTGAGGGTACCTGATGGCCTGTTTTGAGAATTCACCCTTGGGTTGGTCCCAGGCCCTGGAGCACGTCCACGTCCTAATAAATTGTGTTTCTTTAAGCAACATGAGTCATGCTCAGCCTGAGCAGCCATCGAGGGCCAGGCCTGGAGGAGCTGCCCTTCCCAGGCACATCTCTGAGCTCCCTCTCTTCCTCTGCCCTTTCAGGAGCAGAAGTTTTGCCAGCGCTATGACCAGCTGATGGAGGCCTGGGAAAAAAAAGTGGAGCGCATCGAGAATAACCCCCGGCGCCGTGCCAAAGAGAGCAAAGTGCGGGAATACTATGAGAAGCAATTCCCGGAGATCCGGAAGCAGCGCGAACTGCAAGAGCGCATGCAGAGGTTAGAGGAGAAGCGGTAGGAAGGGGCTGAGCTGGTATCAGACAGCCTTTCTTTTTTCTTCGGGAACGGGAGTGGGGTTTGTTTGCGGGAGGAGCGGGCTGGGGTGGCTCTCGGTCCCTTTTCTCCCTGTCTAGTCGAAGGCAGGAGCCAGCAGACATGAGTCTTGCTGTTTTTTCCCCAGGGTGGCTCAGCACAGAGCCAAAAGGAGGAAAAAATGTCAGGAATGTGGCTGCCTGTCTCACCTCTCCTGCTGATCTCCCAGCTGGCCACATCGCAGCCAGGGGTAGCTCCCTTGTGCCGGCCAGCTGGCTGGGACAGCCCTGATTCCTGCCTTACTGGTATGCCCAGATTAAGATGTACAAGACTTGCAGGTGCATTTGGTCATGTTGATGATTTAATACATGCACATGCCTTGATGGGAGCAGAAACATCTGCTGAGGTTATTGGAATGACCACAGACAATACGAAGGGAGCAAAATGTCTGGCTGGAAGGGATGTCCCCTGTCCCTCCCACCCCCTGTCCGTTTTCCTCTCCTCACTGGAAGTGCAATTGAGGTCATGTTGTTTTCTGCCAGGAGGAGACACAATTTCATGATCTCCACCCTTTTTGCTGAAAACTCCCTGTCCTTCCCATTTCAGCCCTGGCATCTTGCCTGGGGTCACCTGATATGCACAAAACCTAAACCTTTCTGCCAGCATCCCATTCTAATGCCTCACTGACAACTGGGTGGGCCCAAACTTCCTAATTAATGGCTTTATTTTGTCTGAGAGAGAGAGGGAGAAATGGTACTGAGAAATGTTTTCATTTTTTACCTGCTTAATAAGAAAAGTTGTCATTCCTTGGGATGTGTGGCTGTTACTGTAAGGGAAAGATGTCAGTGGATGGGTTTGATTTAAAACTTCCCACAGCATTTGCAAACCAGATGTGGTGGCACAGTGCTAGTGGCTCGGTGCTGACACCGACACCTTTGTGCCATTGCTGTGGTTGGGTGAACAGGAGAAAACGTGGTGGGGAGTGTGTTTGGGCATGAAATGTCCTTGTGTTCTAGCAATCCAGGAAGTTGACACAGGTAAGGAAAGTGGTTTGAGCCTCTTGACGTGCAAGCTCTAAACACAGCTGCCATTCCCGCAGTGTGGGAGGGGGAGGCCTGGGTGGAACATTGGGATGTGGCTGGAGGTCAAAATGGTCTTGAATGGGGTTTGCTGCTTATGGAACAGAGCATCAGTGCCTGAGTGTGTCACTGCCCTTTCCCAGCAGGGTAGGACAGAGGGGCAGTGGTGGGCTCTCCATGTCAGCCGCACGCAGCGAGCACGAGGTGTCCGAAATCATCGACGGGCTCTCGGAACAAGAGGTGAGACCAACTTCTCCTTTCTCCTCCTCTTCACCCCTCCTTCTGTCTTCTCTGAGGAAGCCAAGACAGGACTGCCAGGTCACACGGTGAAATCCTATGCCAAATCCCACTGACTTTAGGTCCTGCTGATGTTAGGGAGGTTGCCGTGATGCCTCACACACTTTCTGGACAGGATCCAAAGTTAGAGGTTTATTTAATATGCATCAGCATCTTCCCAGCCATGTGAGAGATGTAATGGAGCTGCACAATGGTTCTGCCAGAGCAAAACATGGAGCTGGTGGCCAGTAGGTTGGGTGTATCAGCATTTGGCTGTCTCTTAGGGACCTGAAACCCCAGTGTGCTGCTCATCCTGGGTAGCACCCCACAAACACCTCCTGGCTGTGGTTTATACTGGAAGTGGGGATGGGAAGGGAAGGGAGCCAGCGCCCAGGCTGCTGGGTGGAGGGGTTTTTCTGTTTCGTTTTGTTTTGAATGGGCTGTGTGGCTTGACACAGGGGAATCCTATGGAATGAATGGTTTGTACGTGAGCCAGTTGGCCCACATCTTCTGGGAGTGCTCCATTCATCTTGAAACATCCCCGTGACCTCGGCTTCGTTTGGATCTGGTTTCACAAGGGTTCCACTCTCTTGGCACGGAGGCGAGCTGCAGTGAATGGATCATGTTTGGGAGGGGAGAGCAGCCATTGCCCAGCAATAGCTGGGATGTTTGCTGCCTGTGCGCCACGGCTGATCCCTCTCTGGGATCCCAGGCGCTTTGCTCTCAGCCAGTTAAGGTGACAACGTGGAGGACACGGATCTTGGGAGCAGAGGGAAATTTCACAGCCCTGCAGAGGTGCTGGCCAAAGGCAGCGTTAGCTGATCACCTCCATCCTCCTGCACAGTGTGCTGCTGAACTCCCCCCCCACAGCCGCCTGCTGAGCCCCAAATCTCTGCTTTGCTTGTCTCAGAGCAGACCTTAAGAGCTTCCAGCTCTTCCACAGGGTTGGAAGGAGCAGGGAGGTGAGAGCTGGGGAGCATCTCTGGCAGCAGGGCCAGCTCTCTGCCCCCACGTGTTGCTGGGGAGGAGGGGGGTCTGGCTGGTGGGGTGCAGTGGCAGCACTCAGCACCCTGAGAGGCCCCGTGCCTTCAGCCATGGGCAGTGCTCCCACCAGCACCCTCTCTGTTCTGCACAGGGGCTTCTCCTGTCACCAGGGGCAGTCTGCAGTTACCTGGGTTGATGCTCCAGCTCTGAGCTGTCCCTCACCTCCCAGCGTGAGGAGGCATCTGCAGCACCCAGTTTCTAAACAGGAGGTGTCCTAGTGAGGATGGGGAAGGTGATCACATGTGTTGGAGTGTCCATGTCTGTGCAGAGAGCTGTGTTTGAGGAGGAAGAGGAGGTTGGGTCTGGTCAGGAGCAGCAGGGAAGCAGAGCAGCACTGGGCAGGCCGGGGTCAGCAGCTTCTTGGAAGGGTTGGCCATTACTGTTCTCCCAGGAACCAGCATCTGGCTGCAAATTAAAACAGCAGCACTTGAGACCTGGCCTTCCTGGGTCAAGGGTTGGAGTTTGAGCAATGACATCCCAGGTGACAGGGAGGACTCCGAGTGATGGTGCAATTGAAAGGGGGTGGCCAGAACATCCCTTCATCCCCACAGGGTGGACCTGTGCCAGGAGATCACCAGCAGCTCAGCCAAAGGGACTGTCCCAGCATTTGAGCAGAAGACAGCACAAATGAGACATCACATTGGCCTCTCTGTTGCAAATACTTAAGGAAACCAGTGTGCCCAGTCTGTCCTGTCCTGGTGTGCAGCTGGGGCTTTGGATGAACTTTGTGCTCCATAGGATGGAATAAAGGCATCAGATTATGTCCCAGGGTGTTGCAGTAAGGAATGACAGCCCCGTTACGGTGACATTTGAAACCTCCTGGAACAATTCGGGATTCCTGTGGAAGGGAGACATGATGTCTCCCTCTGCCCACCTTTTCAGGAAGCTTTGCAAAGCTGGCCCACTTCCCTCCCAGCTGGGGTGGGGGGCTGAACCTCCATGTGGCTTGTGGAGGCTGGGAGGGGGTCGGCATTCCCTGTGCCACCACTGCTTTGACTTGTTTCTCATCGTGGTCAGGAGCTGTTTCGCTTAAGTCAGACATTTCCACACAGGATCTTGAAGCCTTTTATTCCAAAATGAGAGATTAATTGTTTCCTGGCTGACAGCGATAGCCTCTTTCAGCGTTTAATTTACAATTACTGCAGCAATAAAGCTGTCTAGTGCTTGCTTTTGAATTCTCCCGTTCCTCCGCCTGTCCTTTTCCTCTGGAACATCTGTCCCCTGCGGTCCCCGTGGGCCCGTGGTGCTGACCAACTGTTCTCTCTGCTTTCCCCAAAGAACCTGGAGAAGCAGATGCGCCAGCTCGCCGTCATCCCGCCCATGCTCTACGATGCTGACCAGCAGCGCATTAAATTCATCAACATGAACGGCCTCATGGATGACCCCATGAAGGTCTACAAGGACCGGCAGGTGATGAACATGTGGAGTGAACAGGAGAAGGAGACCTTCCGGGAAAAGTGAGTGCAGCCCACACACCTCTCTGTGCAGCCCTTGGGGAGTGTGGGCAGGATCCGTGCAGGGCTTCAGCTGGAGCCCCAGCGCACCGAGGCATGAATTTCCCAAGGGCTTGGCTTGTCCCCCGTGGACACATCCAGAGCTGCTGTGTTGCCTTGAACCTGGGCACGGGGTGATGCTCCTGCGCAGAAACTTCAGGCCTTGCTGTATGGTTGGGGTGTTCCTGCCCCTGTGCTGGGCTGTGGAAAGCTGCTGCTCGTGGCAGGGTGAGAACGGGAGGTTTTTCAGCTTTTGCATTCCCTGTTGTGTCAGGCAGTTTAAAGATAACGCCAGGGAAACCCAACGCTCCATACACGTTGCCTTTCTGGATTTACATGCTGTCCTTTGGGCACTGTGTGTCCAGGGGATTTTCGGGGCTGTCAACATCCAAGCCCCTGATGTAGACCCCCTCAGGCTGCAGCTTCCAGCTGGTGCCTGTCCCTCAGTGCTCCGTCCTGCTGTCTGCAGGATTTGCCACCGGCTGCTGTTTCCATGGATGCATTCCCACATCAGACACGTGCAGACTCTGGCTGTGGTGCTTTCTCCTGTTTGCAAGCAGTGCTTGAGAACAGCTTTGCTCTCTATCAAGTGGGATCACTTGGGGAGTCGCTGATCCCTTCCCCGGGTACCACTGTGCTGTCAGCCAAGATGTGGGTGCTCAGCTTGCTCTCACATCCAGAATCCCCTGTATCCCATAGCCCAACAGGGACCCAGGTGTGTTTGCATGGAGAGCTGGAGTATCCTTGGAGTCCCCAGTGTGCTGTGAGTGTCTGTAAAAGCAGAGCTGGAGTTCAGCTTCCAGCAGGATGAGCTCTGCTGGTGCTCCCTGCTGTGGACCTGAGGGACGTGGAGGTACATGGATGCATCCAGGGCCACTTTGTCCCAAGCAGCAGCACCACTTAGTCTGGCCTCTGGGCAATCAGGGGATGGCTCTGTGGATTAGCAGCATGCCCATGGCCAGCCATGCTGGAAGCCTCTCCGTGCCCAGGATCCCTCCTCCTCCCCCTGCTCGTCAGGACTCCTCTTTGCAGCTGAAATAATTAATTGCCAAGATGGACCGAAAAAGAACAAAACAAGCAAACCAGCTCCAAGCCTTTGATAGAGGAGAATCCTCATTGCTAATTAGCCTTAAAATGTGCCACTCCAAACAGCGAGGCTTGCCACAAATGACGCAAAGGCTAATTACTTGGTCTTTAATGGCAGGGCTGTGCCTGGCTAATGGGGCTGGAAGAATCCACACCCAGTGTGTGCATCCTGCAGTGCACGGTGGATTCTGTGTCATCACTGTGGGTGATGCAGAGCTCGAGGCAGAAATACAGCAGGGTTTCAGGGCTCTCACAAAGCTCATTTTGAGAGATTGGTACTCAGGAGCTCTAAAGAGGGTGCAGGGAGTCCTGCCCCAGCTCTCCCCCATCCTGGCGTGCTGGTAGCTGAGCCGCCTGCTGTTCTGCAGCTTCTGGCCTGGGTTTTTAAGGTGAACTGGAGTTGTGTCATCGGTGATCGTGACCTAGAGCTGGCCTCCTCCTGAGACCAGGAAAACCTGGTTCAACCTTTTGTTCAGCCCTGTTGGTGGGGGCTCTTGGAGTAAACAGGCAGGCAGTGCAAGGCTGACAAGCTCCAGGCCTGAACTATTTTAGCTGTCAGAGCATAACCACGAGGAAGAACCTGATTTGATTTTCTTCTGAGCAGGATTTCAGGTCTCTGTTGAGAGCCCATCGCTGGCCTACTCCTAGAGAAGCTGTGGTTTGCTGGTGAAGAAGCAGGGTGCTGCTCAGGCATCGAGGCAGTGTCATGATGGGCAGTGTGAGAATGCAGCATCCATTTCTCATTATGGGGAGATGGCCTGGCCCATGAAAAAGAGTGGATTGTTATCTGCATTGCCCCTAACAGTGTGCTAGCATCCTTGATAACATGGCCTTGAGAAGCCCATCCTGTGGTCAGCCCTGGGTTTGTGCTGTGTGCAGAGTGAGGAGCCAGCTCCAGCTCCATGCCCTCATCCCAGGTTGTCTGAGCAGTCCATCTGGTTTGCCTTTTTCTTTTTTTTTTTTGTCCCCTAGCATTTCTGGTTTCTTTTTTGTTCTGGTGACCAGTTATAGTGACAGGGATCTTGCAGTGCCACCCAAACTGTGTGGGAGTTCTGCATCAAGAATGGCATCACCATGGGTGACAGCACCCACGTCCTGCTGCCATGGCTGGAGTTGGTCAGGCCCTTGCTGAGTTCAGCTCAGTGCCTTGCCTCCAAGTTTGGCACTGGGACAGAGCAGCAAAAGCAGGAGAGAGCTCAGCCAGTTGCCCCAGGGGAATCACTGGCAGGGCTAGAGAGACAGAGCTCCTCACCATATCCTGCCCAAGTTACACCCACACCACAGCTCTCCCACCTTTTGCCTCCGACCCGTTTCCCCAGGGCACGGAGCTGTCAGCTCCTGGGAGCTGGCAGAGTTGCACGTGCTGAACGTGGCTCACCCTGGCTGCTCAGCTCCCCGGGGCAGAGCCTGTGCTGGTGGCCACCTCTCCTGGCACAAAGTCACCACTCACCGGGCTCCCCGTGCTTTGGCAATGCACTGGTTAACTGCTGCCAGCAGCAGCACCTCCTGCCAAGGGCTTGCTGGCCCTCGGTGCTTCCACGCCATTTGGGCACAGGGATTTGTTGGAGGAGGCATCTCTGCTGGTGGGGACAGCTTCCTCTGAGCGAGCAGTGTACCCTCCCAGGCTGCCAGAGCCAGGGCTGAGCTTGCTGACAGCTCCTCCACTTGCTGGGCATGAGGCAGCGTTCATCAGAGCTGCTGCGCCACTGGGGATCTCTTGAGCAACTCAGCAATGTGGCAGCTCTGTGCTTCCTCCCGGCGTTTGGGTTTCCCTTCCTGTCCTTTGCAACTGCTCCCAACAGCCCAGCAGGGCTTGGGGTCCTGCTCAGCGCCGGGGCCACCCACGGCCATGATGTGGGGTGTGATGGCAATTCCTCGCCCTGTCCTTGCCAGATCCTGGGGCCTTGGCCAGGTGTGCCTGCCCTCTGTGCCTGCCCTCTGTGCCTGCCCTGTCCTGCTCTTGGTACAGGCTTGGGTGTCCGAGGGATTGAGCAGGGTGATGAGCAGCTGTTGGGCACTGCTGGCCCCCCTTCCCTCTCCTGCCCCATGGTGAACATTTGCACATGGAAGCTCCCAACCAGCCCAGCTCCACTGGGCTAAATTTAAAGTTCCTGTCTTTCTGGGAAGCTGAGCAGCAGACGAATATTTTCTCAAAGCCCAGAGTCCCTCTGGGAGCTGGCCTTGCTGCTCTGGGCGCGCAGGGCACGGCAGCCCAGCTGCGAGGGGGTCAGAGCCAGCACCCAGAGTAACCCTCTCCCTCTCGCTCTGCAGGTTCATGCAGCATCCGAAGAACTTCGGCCTGATCGCATCCTTTCTGGACAGGAAGGTAAGCCTGCCTGCCTGGCTGTAACCTGGATTGTGCCACCTCTCCCCCATCACTTGGCTCTTGGTGCTGGAGCTGCCAGCAGATGCTGGGCACCTGTGGGCGGTGGTGGCTCCAAGCCCCGGGCAGGGTCCAGACGCCTCCCGGCTCCCTGCAGAGACAGGGGCTGAGTCAGCTGCGGGGAGACAGGGAGCTCAGAGCCTGGGGAGGTGTGAACGCAGCCAGCCTGGCGCGGGGGCGGCGCAGCCCACCCCGGGATCTGCCTGGGGAGCTGCTTTCCAGCATCTCCCCGAGGCATTTTGCACCAGCCAGGCTGTCACACAGCGGGTGGGCACCCAGCTGCCCAGCACAAAGAGGAGGGGTGTCTTTGCTCAGGGAGAGAGAGGTTTTTGAGGGTGGACTGAGTCCCGTTTCATCCAGCAGTCCGGGTGGGTGTCCTGGAAGCACGCACAGCTCCCCTTGGTGTCTAGGAATAGTGGCTCACAGGAACTGCCTGACCTTTCCCAGACCTGTGTGTTGTGCTGCTTGGACTTTTTGTTTTTGCTGCTAGTTGGGCTGATGGAGTGAGTCTGTGGTCCCATTCTGAGCAAGGCCAGGTACCTTCTGTGGGACAGACTATATGGGCAGATCCTGGACAGAGCCAGCCTGAAAAGGCAGCCATGTCCATCACTCAGATGCTCTCCTGAGCAAGAAACGTTTGAAAGCTGCTGCTTCTCTGGTCCTTTTAATTATTTGCATCCTCTGCCCGCTTCATGCAGAGTTTCATACACACAGTGTCCACTCGCTCTGGGGGAGCCACTCTGCTCTCGGGGGGTGGCCTGCGAAGGTCACTTCCAGCCTAAATTATTCTCTGATTCCTCGTAATTCAGGCTGGGGAGATAATTTATAAGACCTTGACCTTCCTGTCCAAAGCAGCAAGGAAGGCCAGCAGCCACCTCATGCTGCTGCTGTTGCTGTAAGATCCCAGGCTCCTCATCCTTTCGCACTCGATAAAGCCGAAAGTGGTGGGACTTGGATGATGCTCACAATCCAGTTTGTGTTCCAAGCTGTAAAATGTCTTCTAATTTTATTTGTACTCGTTTGTAAATCAGGCTGTAATTATGATACAGAACACATCCATTATCCTGTTGGAGAGAGATGCAAAGTATGGCTCAATGTAATGAATTAATAGATTTTTAAATTGCATTATAAAAAAATAGTGATCTTAGCCCTTGGAACAGATGACTGTAAGTTTTTGTGTTCGCGCGTGTGTGTATAATCAGGGCTAGATTAGAAAGAGATCCAATTAACACTTTAAAAGTTGCAATCTGTTTTTGCAAATGGTTCCACTCCTTGCAGAGGGATGGGGTGAGCGCAGCCCCCGGGCACCCCCAGGCACACACAGCTGCCCCAGACTCCTGAGGACTTGTGGCATGACGGATCTGTGGGATAATTTCTCTTCATGAAGCCACTGATCCTGTGTGTGAAGGTGTAGCCCAGGGCTGGTGTTCAGGTGCCCACTCTGTTCAGCACAGGACTTCTCCCAGTGTGGCACACTTTGAGCTGTTCAGGAGCAGGACACATCCTGGCCATGGCTCCTTGTTTTCCTAACATGTCCAGTCTGTGATGGTGCTTGTGGAGCCAAGCACTGGAGTTGGGATGGCAGCTTCCGAGCGCGGGGATCTCAGTTTGGCCACAACGAAGTCGTGCGCGCTCGAGCCGGCGAGCTTAGCGGCTGGAAGTAACACCAGCTGACAGTCTCGTGGCAGGTTGTGCCTCGTGTCACTGCAGCAGAGGGTGACAGGCAGCTCCTTCTTCTGCCTCTGGTTGCCACGGTCATCTGGGGTCAGCCCTGCTTTGCTTCCAGCACGGGGTGAGCTCTGCTCAGCACCCCATCTCCGTCTCTGCACGCCTGCGGGACTGCCCTGGGCTGTCCTTTGGAAGAGCTCAGCCTTTTTTACTAGGACACCGTGTGTTGTCCCCTTCTTCCAGTTCCACTGGAAGCCTTAGGGAGGGAGGTGTGGGGAAGCTGTTGGGCTGCAGGTCTTCAGGAGCAGCAGGAGACCTGCTGATGGCCGGTTCTGAACGCTGCTCCTGGAAGTCTGCGCCCCAACAGCACACGAGGAGAGGGATTTCTGTTCCCTGACTTGCCCCTGTCGTTGCAGACGGTGGCTGACTGCGTCCTCTATTACTACCTGACCAAGAAGAATGAGAATTACAAGAACCTTGTAAGAAGGAATTACCGGCGGCGCGGGAAGAGCCAGGTAAGAGCTGGAGGAGCGCGTGGAAACGTCCTCTCTCAGGCTGAGCAAGAAGCTGCAGCACTTCCTCTGAGCCCCCCAAATGCTGCTTTCCCCCCCTCCTCACATGGAGACACTGCTTGCAGGCTGTGATGGGTTGTGGTTGTGCTCTGTGTAGCTTTTCAGAGCGTGCTGTTTAATGGTGGTTGGTGTTTGTCCATCCCTGTGCCGAGGTCACAGTGTCTTTAAAACAAACAAATGCTTAAAAAAGGGAATGGGGTGACTGTGGGAAACCTGGCTGTGTGTCAGTAGCATGGGGTTGCCCATGCAGCCTGGGCTCTGTGCAAGAGCCCAGTGGGGTCTGTGTCTCTCTCCCCTCTGCAGGTGGGGACAGGGCTCCTGGGAGCTGGGTGGGGCTCCTGCTTTGCAGAGCCTGCCCAAGGCTCTTCCTACAGGCACAGGTGTGGGAGGAAAACGGCGTGGGTGGGAGTGACTTCTGGTGACACCTGAGCAGCAGCATATAAATGCATCTGAAGTGCTAAAGGCTGTCCTAAGTCCCTGTGGGGGTCTCCTGTGGGGCTGGCAGATTTGGCACTAAAGCTAGCGGAGACCTTTAACCCTTTGTTTAAGGGCAGAGCAGATACCAGGGCACCACGAAGTGCCTGGGGGCAGGTGACTGAGTCAACCCTCACCATTACCGTGGCCAAGATACAAATCTGGACATGACCTTGGCAGTGTTGCTGCTGATACCATGATACCCAGGAACACAAATAAGTGCTAAGCTTTTGGGCAGGTGCCTTATCCCCATGAATGCTTCCAGCCAGAGGCAGATCCTGCTGGTGGATCCCCAGGTCCGTGAAGTGACTGATTATTCATGTCATAAGGAGAGTGAGGTAGCCACAAAGGGACTGTCTCCCCAGATAATGTGGGGATAAGGATGGAAAAACTGGCCTGGCCCGTGACACCACTGACATCAGCAGCTCTTCACGCTGCATGGCCATAAAAAGCAGCATTTGGGCTTAGATCCTGATTGGGAAGCAGATAGGTAGCCTCACTCCAATTTGATTTCTGCAGCATTAAGACATCAGAATAGCTAGCACATGACGAATGTCATGGACGGGGCCCAATTTTCCCTTCTTTTTTTCAGAGACATTAGGGATGGATAAAGCCCTATTAGATTATCCAGTCCCTCTCCCAGCAAACACAGGGTGGTTCCCTCCAGTACATTTTTATAGTGTTTACCATGGTCTGTTTTGTTAGATCACAGCAACTAGAACATGAGGCCACATTTGTTTCTTGTTAGCGGTGGAGACATTTAGAACAGCTCATTCTGGTTTCAATGTTAAATTGAGCAAGTGTGGAGAGTGAGAGGCTTTGCTCTGCATCTGCCTACCTACCCCAGCAGCCGCAGACCTGCCCATCCTGCACCCAGCAGGGACTGTTTGTGTTTTGGGTTTTAAAATGGTCCAAAGCATCGCTGGTTGCAGAATTTCCCACGATGCTTTCCACATGATCCAGCCTGAGCAGTGGAGACGTGTGCTGCCCTTTGGAGCCTTGTTCAGTGCCAGCCTTTAGAAGCAGGGACTTGCTTCATCGCCTGTAGGACTGTTTGTGCAAGTGGGAATCGCACTAAAGGGAACGTTTTGCACCTCCTGTGGAGCAGACCTCAGCCAGAACATCACTGATTTTGAAAGAGGAGCCCCCCTGAGTCTGGGAGGAAGCGACACGGCGAATATTTCCCTTTACTGTTGGATGCTCAGGTGGAAGGTGGGATGTTCAGACAAGCTTGAAGAGCCAAGGGCTGGCTGCATGATTCACAGTAAGAGAGAGGTGCAGAACAGCAGCTGCTGCATTCAGCCTGGAGCAGCTCTCCCACAGAGATCTTGGGGGGTTTTGAAACTCACACTTTGTGCTGTGATACCTCTAGTATTTGCATCCATTTCCTGCAAGACTGCATGAGGGCAGTGCTGGAAGAGCCTGCGTGCAGGCTTGGGAAGGGCACGCTGCTGCTGAGGGGCTGGGTCTGTGCTCTGCTGGGGAGAGACTCGTTTTAGGGTGGCATTTAAAGGTAATAAAGGGACGGGTATGTTGTTAAAAATCCTGCCAGAAGCTGGGTGGGAGCAGTGAAGCATCTCCCTTGCACCTCTTCAGGGAGCCAGGGTCTCCCCTGGGTGTGGTGCTGATGGGATCTGCTTCCACACAGCAGACTGGGTCAGTGTGTGGCTGCACAGCCCACCGTGGCAGAGGTCAGACACTGGCAGACCTGGAGGGCTGGGATGGAGGGATGCTCCTGGTGGCATTTTGCTGAGTGAGTCTTTTCAGAAGCAGCTCAAATTCTGCCTGTGCTGCCGGTGTGCTTGTTTGGGAGTTGCCTGTCCCAAAGGCTCAGCCAGCACCTTGCTTGTTGTTCCCTGCTTGTTCCCAAGGGGTCCTGGGTTGTTTGGAACCCTGTGCAGGTCACTCATTCTGTTTTCTGTGTGGCCTGGTGAGGAGTGGGGACTGGCACTGCCAGCTCTGCCATCACCTGCCCGATCTCAGCAACTAGAGATGGTGACAGGATGAAGGACAGGAGACAATTGGACACACAGGGATGGGCAATGTGCAGGGAGGAGACAATCACAGACAGCCTTCCTGCAGCACTGGGAGGCATGGCATCCTGTTCCCAGCATTGCCCCTGCTCCGAGCACGTGTTTTCCTGCTGGTAAAGGTTCAAGCAGTTAAACACCAAGAGCTGTGGTTTAATTAATTTGGAGGAGGGGAGGAGAGGTTGGTTTTTGTATCAGATGAGAGGAGAGCAGATGAGATCTGATACAAAGAGCATTTCAAGTGGCCCTATGCTGGTTTCTTGCTCCTTTTCTCACGGAGAGGTTGGTGGTCTTATTTGCTCTTGGAGGCTGCAGGGAGCTTGAGAGGGAAGGGGAGATAATTACACGGAGAAAAAAGCTACTCTGTGTCAAGACTATCTTTGTGGCCTACTTATTAAAAGTCCATTAAAAAGTAAGAATCCCACTGCTCCCTGGCTGATGGTCCCCTGGCAAAGGATATTCCTCATAAAGCTGCTACTTACTGCTAAAAATCTCTTGCCAAGAGCAGGGACTTCACATGATTCCACTTCCAGTTTGTCAGAAAACGGAGCAGCCGCCCACTCCGAGGCAGGATGCTCCCAGCACTCCGCCTTCCTGCTCAGTGGAAGGTACCCATATCTGGTGGGTCACGATGCATAATATTGAGGCTCCTGAGATTAAGATCTTTCTAAAATAATCCTCTGTGTTTGTGTATGTAAAGGCAATGTAACCCTGCGAGGGGGGAATTGATGGGAAGAGAAACAGCTTCCTCGTCGTCATTTCTCATTGGGAAAAAACAAAAAAAATGTGTCATGGTAAAACAATCTGATCCAATAGTCAGTGTACACATAAATTTGCATGAGCTTGTAATGGCAAACCCTTGTGTGGATGTGTCCATACAACTCAGGGTCTGTGGCAGTCATTCTTCAGGATATTTCAGTGTCTCTCTGTGAACCCTCTGAATTCTGTAGCAGGGACACCAAAGTCGAGGCACCATGTGCTTCATTCTTTGGGAACACAAGTGTTGGGCTGAAACCTGGCTGGAAGGAATGTGACTCTACTTCAACATAATTATTCCATTTGGAGTGTGAGATTTTTATTCCAGAGTGAATTTGCATTGGTTTCAGAGTGACATTGCCCTTGTGGTAGTGGAGCAGCCGCAGCACGCCAGATACACTTCCTGCCAGTGAATTCCCTGGGGCGGAAAAGCCATTGTCTCCCAGGCACTGCCGGGATGGGCAGGTGGGGGGCCATCCCACCAGGGAAAGCTGTCAGTGGGTCAGTCTGTTGTTGGCAGCAGGACCATGGGTCAGTCTGTCAGCAGCGGACGATGGGTCAGTCTGTCGGCAGCGGGACCATGGGTCAGTCTATCGGTGGCAGCAGGA
>VZTG01009063.1:342362-362122 GCA_013397845.1 Melanocharis versteri | reverse complement strand
GTCAGTCTGTCGGTGGCAGCAGGACGATGGGTCAGTCTGTCAGCAGAGCACCATGGGTCAGTCTGTCGGTGGCAGCAGGACCGTGGGTCAGTCTGTCGGCAGCGGACGATGGGTCAGTCTGTCGGCAGCGGACCATGGGCAGCTGGAGGAGCCGCCTGCCCGCCCTGGGGATGACTCAGAGGGGGATGAAGTCATGGTGGAGGGACGCAGCCGCCGGACGGAGCGTCATGCCAGCCGCTCGTTCTGCTGTCAGACAGTGCTCACGTATCCCCTGGCTGAAGGACCGTGTGTTAGCGCCGACACTTTCGAGGACTCGCTCCGTGGCCCCCGGGGCGTGGAGCCGCCCAGACCCCCCTTTCTCCGCCGAGAGCGGTGCCAGAGCCGTGCCGGCAAGGCGGGGACCCACGGTGTGACCTGGCCGGGCGGCCAGCGCGGTCCCCCGCCAGGCCCGACAGCCTTTCCCAGGCCCACCCTCTTCCCTGTCCCCTGCCAAAACCCAAATCGAATTATCCGTCCCGCCGTCTGTCCCGCCCTCCCCAAACACAAACCATTCCCCTCACCAACGTGGATAAACAGCCCCAGCCCAGATTTTTATAAACAGCCCGCTTACTTTTTTGGCAGAAGCACCACCCCAGCAGGATCTGACCAGGTTTGATATCAAATGGGTCCTGGAGCATTAAGAAAAACCCAGCCAGGCAGGTTTCCCTGGCCACCAGCAGCCCTGTGACACTGGCAGGGGTTGGCAGGGTTTGGGATTCCAGATAGTGCCTGCCCACAACTCCAGGGCTCCGTGCACCCTGTCCCCAGTGCAGGAGCAGATCTCCTGCCATGCTCCAGCTTTGCCTTGCCAGTGCCTCTCCTCCCTCCCCAGGGATCAGGTCCAGAGCTCAGCAAACTGCTCTAGCTCTGTAAATCATGCAAGTGCCTCCACTCTGGTAACCACAGCTGCTAATGAGAGGAATGACACTTGGTTTTGGGAACCATTTGATCTTCATCAGTCCAGGGAGCAGCTCCTTGTTAGTGATAAAGAGTTTGACAACTTCTCTTCCAGATTGCAGGGAAATACTTGTCACAAAATTGTGGTTTAATCATGCAGCACATCATACAGACACAGCCCTGGATGTGGCCAGTAAACTTTGTGCCACAAATACCCAGAAATTATTCTGCAGGCACTTAGAGCTGTGCTGACTGGAGTGTTGTATCTAAACCAGCACTGAAATTATCTGCGGATGAGCAGGGGCAGTCTGATGGAGTAGCTTGCCTGGCTGGGAATGATGCCAGGGATGTCAGTACTGGGGCATGGGTTCATCTTCTGCCAGTGGAATGTCACTGCTGGGATATAAAAGGGCTTGAATCTGGCTCATTTTCTGGACAAATCTGCAGTGTGACAGGGCTGCTGATGGCCCGGGAAATCAGGCTGAGGCTGCAGGACCGATAAGAAGCTGAACTTGGTCAGACCCTATGGTCCTGGTCCTATTTAAGTGTGGCCTCATGGAAACATCTCACAGTGTTTGTCCCTTGGGTGCTCGGTGCGGGCTGTCACTCTTTAAATCTGCGGTCACCAGTGAGGTTTATGTTGGGATACCTGTGCAGGAGGTGGGTGAGGTGTGAGACACAGTGATGCTGGAGTTGAGATCGATTCTGGAACCCTCCCTTGGTGCCTGTTTTCAGTCTGGACTCCTGTTGCTCCCCCAGGTGTGCTCCATAAGGTCCATAGTGCTGCTTCCCTCCATCACGAGGGTGCAGCAGCTTTCCCACAGCCCTGCCGCCCCTCCAGGCAGCACAATCGGGCAAACACAATGGAAACTTGCATTCCTGAAATCCCAGCTGCAGTTTTGGGGGTGAATTAATGAGAACGACATGGCCATATTTGGGAAAAGAATCAGAGGATGCGTTGCCACAGGAGGGTGGCTGCTTGGTCCCCAGGTCCCCATGTGGGCTGGTGACAATGCAGACACAGCAGGGAGAGGGACCAGCAGGCAGGGACACTGAGCCACTTTCCTCAGGGGTAGCACCAGCACAGGCTGCTGCTGGACCCTTTGGCCCTCACAGCTGGGCTCTTCTGTGCTGCCTGATTGCATCTGCAGGTGGCAATAACGAAACAGTCACTTAGGGAGGGAGTCAGGTGAGCCCCCATTCCAGCTGGCCCCCAGGTTTGGACTCGTGTTTCTCCAGCAGCAGGTGGATGTGTCCTCGCAGTGAGTGCTCCACCACTCCCCTTCCCATGTGGGTACCTCAGGGCAGGGTTTGGGATCCAGGCTGGGCATGGCTGATCCCGGCCAGGGACCTGCAGCATCTTCACTGCAGGACGCAGGAGCGGTTGGATTTTGGGATGAGTTTTGTTTTTTCTGTTGTTGTGATCCAGGTTTGCCTAGGAATGGATGGGAAATAGGTCATGTCATTGCTAAATTGCTTTCTAAAGCAGGCACAGCTGAAAATCCCAGAAATCTGCTTCCACAAGGATGCAGGGCTTGCTTTGCCCCTGGTTGTTTGTGGCATGTGTGGATGCTGCTCTGCATCCCGCAGACTGCTGACCTGGCACCTTCCTCTGTTGGCAGGGCTTGGAGAGGGGTCGGCATGTGGCCAGGGGGCTGCGAGCAGGGGGGAGCAGGGTAAAGCAAACCACAGGGAAGAGAAAACACGTGTTCCCTGCCTGGGACAGAGCGGGGGCTCATCTCCACTGCTTCCAAACGTTACGCTCTCTTCCCTTCAGGTCATTTTTCCCTTCGCAAGCAATCAAATCACTTTTTAAAAAACTCAGCAGCGACCCAGAAAAGAAACATTTCCTCTTATGGAAAAGCCCTCAGTGGTTCAAGGAAGGATCTGGTGAGCAGGGTCCTGTAAAAATCACTTCAGTGCTTCCGTGATATCACGGAGCAAGCGGTGGGAAGGCGGCAGTGCCAGCTGTGCTGGGCTGAGGCACACAGAGCCCTGCCTGGATGGTTCCTGTGCCCAGCAGGCTGCCAGTGCTGCCCGAGATGAGCCCACATTCGCGTGAGTGCAGCTGGGCATGCTTGTCCTGTGGTCTGGCAAGCCATGCAGGGTCCAGCATCACTCCAGTCACACAGCCGTCCCCTCTCCTCACCCCTGACATGCTGTGTGCCCCCAGGACCCTGCTCAGTCCAGGACCAGCAGCCTGGGAGATGGCACAGGGCTTCCCCATGGCATGGCAAGGCAGCCTGGCTGCAGCTGCCAGCGCTTTGCTGCTGGCACTGGCCGTGTTTTGTGGCCTGTGGTGCCAGAGAGCTGCGCTGGTGAGTGTGCACAGGGCCTGTCCCCATCTCCTGGGACACTGGGCACAGCCTCGCTGTTCTCCATCCCTGCCATGTGATGGCTGTGTGTTGCAGCGTTGGCTGTTTGCTGGTAGAGGAGCAGCCCAGCTCAGAGCTGTCACAGTTCGAGCTGCACCGAGTGATCCCCATGCTCTCTATCATCCTTATGAAATCTGAGCCCGGCCCTTTGATTTTTTTTTGACTTGCTTCCACAGCCAACAGCATCAAACCCAGCCCTGGGACACAAGCAAAGCAATCAAAGCCGAGTTGCCGGCAGACATTCCTCTTCTTCCCCTTGTTGTTTTGGCAGCGGCTTGTTTTGCTTTGTGGTTTCTCCCATGAGTGGAGGGTGCCGCGCGCGGTCGTGAGAAGCCAGGCTGCGTGGCGGTGGGTGGCAGCGGGGCCTGAGGCGTTCCAGACCACTGGAGCAGGGCTCCAGGCCCCGGGAGTTGGCTACATGGCACACGTGTATTTCTGAGCCATCCTCCCAGTGCTCTGTATCCAGCCTGCCTCAGGAGGTGGTAGGGATTTGTGGGGAGCAGTGTTTGCAGTGGCTGTGCGATATCAAACCTCAGAGGTGGGTGCTTCTGCCTCTGCTGTGGCATTGGTGAGGAGGGAAATTCCATGGGCACTTGGGGTGCCTGGGCAGTGTGGTGGCTAACGGGGAGGCTGGTGCTGCAGGGGCTCTGTGGCCAAGTCCCTGCCCTGGCTCTCACTGGTGTCACCTGCCAGAGGAAGAGTTGGAAAGCAGGTGGAAAGGTAGATGTAGGTGATAGAGAAAGGATGCTCCCGAGCTACAGCTGCGTGGTGCCAGCCCTGTTCCTGGCAAAGATGCCCTGCACAGAATCTGTGTCACTGGGGAGAGGGGTGAGAGCCAAGTGCCAAGTCCTGCTGGCTGTGCTGCACAGAGCATCCTGTCCCATGGTGCTAGTTCCAGACCCTGTGGGATGTTCAGGGTGATGCCAGCAGGCACCCCTGCATGTTTGTGGCCATGGCAGCTCCGCTGGGGCTCCTGGAGAAGCAGCAAAGCAAACCCCAGGCGTTCCTGGCCAGCGTAGCGTTGGCCTTTTGTCTCCAGCTTATCTCGAGCTGGTTTTAATTTGCAACTCCCTGATTGCGTGCAATGACCTCGGCCTGAGCCTGCTCCGCAGCTGAGTGCCCCGGAGAACATCATAAATGCCATTGATCTGAAGTCACACGCTGGAGGAGTGAAGAGCTGGTGCCCTGCACGTGGGAGAGGCGGCACAGCCGAGTGGGTGCTCCCGGCTGCCAGAGGGTATGGGGCTCACACTGGTGGGATGCAGCTCCCTCCGAAGTCGCTGTCAAGACAGACTCTGGTGTGACATGCTGGGGAGAGGGTTGGCACATGTCCCTGCGCTGCCGCAGTGAGACTGTGGCGAGGGTGCAGAGCCGCCTTTAAACAAAAACCCGGAGCTCGCTGCCTGCAGTAGCTGGGAATGAGCTTGAGTGGCACCAAAACCATGTGCCTTGCAGCTCAGCCTGGCGTGCACGGCTCCCTCTGCACCAGGGTGCACAGGCTCGCTCCCTCCTGATTTCAGGAACAAACCGGAGCCGGTGGTTCCATCTCCTGTAAGAGCCCGGGGCACCATAATGATGGCAGGGGAGGTGATGCATCTGCTGGCAGCCAAATGGCATCCCCCGTGCAGCCAATCTGGCCTTGAAACCTGGCGTGGGAGAGAGGAGATGCCAGCCCCAGTGGCACCTGGGCTCGGGGACAGGCTCGTTCTCAGTGCCACCACCGTGACCCGGTTCCCCACTAGCATATCCAGCAGCAAGTGCTGTAGTTGGGGTGGCAGGAGCTGGTGATTCTGATGCAGGAACTGGACTGCCAGGGATGAGCTCATCCCTGCTGGCGAAAGTGGTGTTTTGGTGCATGTTTTGAGGGTGCTGTGGCACAAGGAGTGAGGGGGGATCCGCGGCAGGGCGTGGGCGCCTCAGTTGCAAGGTGCACGGTCCAGTGGTTAATACTGGGATGTCCTGTGGGCAGCAAGGGAGGTCCCCTGTTCCTGGTCCCCTGCCACAGCCCGGGGCATCTCGCCACAAAGGGGATGGGGAAGGCAGGAGCGGTCGTTTTCCGGAGGCTTGCAAGTTTGGAAAATAAATAGCCCTGCACTGTAGGTTAAGCTTGGCATCCTGGCGGATTAATCACGCAGGCTGCAGCCAGCACTGAGAGCCCCGGTGACGAGAGCTGTGGTTTATAGATGATGATTCATCGCTCGACTTAGAGCGACCACGTTATTCCAGCAGATTGCAAAATCGTAAGAGGAATGTTGTGGTTAGTTTACGGCTTAACTATGCAAATCGTCAGGAAGCCTTCAGAGCCGGAGAGCGTAAGGCACAGCGCGCCCGGATGGCTGGGCGGTGAGCAGGGGCCGGGAGCTGGCGATGGGGCTGTCGGGGACCGGCCGCCCGCGGGAGCCGGGGAGCGGGGAGGTGAGTGATTCGGGGGCGATCGGGGGCCGGAGCTCCCGGGGAGCGTGCGAGCGGGGCGCTTCGGCGGCGAGGGACGCGCTGCCGGCTGCCAAGGGGCTTTCTGGCCGCTTTCACCGTCTCTCTGCCACGGGCTCAGGCGTCTCCGGCGGGGCTGGGGAGGGCAAAGGTGGGGAGCTGCTTCCCCCACCTCCTCCTGCCCTCCCGTCCCGCTTCCAGAGGCAGGCAGTGCCTCGGCAGAGGAAGTAAACAGAGTGGGAGGAGCTGCACCTCTTCCTCGCCAGGGCTTTCTCCCGGCGAGTCCCGCCGTCAGGACGCGCCGCAAGTCGGTCCGTCCTCAGCAGGGTCAGCGCTCCCGTGTCCGGCTCCCGCCGGGAAAGCCGGTGTGCCCCGAAAGTGCGCGTGGAGACGGGAGCTTTATCGCGGCAGAGCTCCTCGGGCCGTGCCCGGAGGAGCTGGCCGGGCATGGCGAGCCGTGCCCGGAGGAGCTGGCCGGGCAGGGCGATCCGGGCAGGGTGATCCGGGCGGTGCGGGGCCATGCGTGCCTGCGGCGGGCCCCGGGAACGCGCTGTTCCCGGGAGAGCTGGCAGCGCTCTGCGCCGCTCCAGCTGCTCCGGGGCCGGCGGGACTTGGGGCCAGAGGTGAGCAGGTGTTTGTGATTACGGAGCCGCTCGGGCCCGAGCACACGGAGCGGAGGAGGCCGCCTGTCCCCGCTGGGCTCCGGGCAGGGTCGGCCTCTCGCTCGCGCGTCCCGCGTCCGATTTTGTCCCGGGGCCTTTTTAAATAAACAGGATGCGTCGGCAGCAAAAACAAGCAGCAGCGATGCTGAGGAGGAGGAAGGGCGGTCCGGGGTTAGAGCGTCTGACCTGGGAGGGAGGGACAGCCCTGCCCTCTGCCACAGGCATCTTCCCTGGCCTCGGGCACATCCCTTCGCCCTCTTGTGCAAGGTGGGGAGCACGTAGCTGGTTTACCTCTGGGAGGTGGAGTGCCTCATCCCCAGGATGGCAGGGATGTAGGTGGGGAGAGGTTTAAGCTTGCCGGGAGCTGAGCAGTTTTGGTGCCGGCCTTTGGCGTGTCCGCTGAGGGCTGACCCACCTGCCCGTCCACCTCGAGCCGGGGCGGTGTGAATCAGAGGGGAACATCAGCTGGTAATTGGGGAAGCATTTCCTGGCCCGTCACGCTTTGGGATGGCGTCCCGTCCCTTGAATCATCCAGAGCTGGTCCGGGTCCAGCACTAAGAATAGCCTCCCCACACACGGCGGGGGCAGCGTGCCGGGAGGGGGGACCGGCCGGCTCGCGGGTTCCCGGCGGTGCCTTCCTCCACTCTGCCGTGGCGTGGTGTGGTTCCGATGCCAGCCGGAGGTTTGGGGTAGAGCACGTAGCGAGGATGGGCTGGGGCAGCTGCCGCGGTCGATCTCCGGGGACGGTCCTGTCTGTGTGTGCCGTTCGTGGCTGAGCTCTGAACTGGCTTCGTTCAGGACCCCGGGGCGCCTGCTCCCCACCCAGGGCTGGGTGCTCGGTGCCAGCCCCACGGCTTCCAGCCCAGCAGGTACCCCTGGGTGTGATGTAAGGGGGCATTCATGAGCAGAGGCGTTTCCTGGGGTGTTTGGCGGGTGCCTTGCTGTGCAGCCAAGCTCTAGGACAGGAGATAAGCCATCACTGTGGGCTTGCCAGGGTTCAGTCAGCATTTGGCTGGGAGCCTTTCCTCAGATGAAGACATGAGCGCAGCCTTGGGTGGAGCTGGGTCAGTTTTCCCACCGTGGCCTGGTGGTGATGATGCTGCTCATTTTATGTATTTCACCTGGCTGACAGGTGAGACCTGTCCTGCTGGGTGCAGGGTGCTTATCCCACCTGGCTCTCGCTCCTGGCATCGGGCACCCGGCCGTGGCCAGAGCAGGGCAATCACTAGAGGGCATCCTTGGATCGAGATGTGCCTCTGCACTGGGAGAACCCTTAATTTGATGTCCTGCCGAGCTGGGCTTGAAACGTTCAGGAGGGGAGGGATGTGCAGTGGCCCACTGAAGCCAGCCCAGTGGGGTTTGCCTATCCTCATCATGCTGAAGCTTGGCAGATTCCTCAGCAGGGAAGCACCTGTGTTGCTGCGTGAGCCACCAAGGCCACTCTCCTACCTTCCTGTCTTCCTGCTCCTACATTTGCAGGCTGGTACTGGGAGCTCCTTGGCATCGCTGCCATTCCATCCTGTTCCTCTGGGGAAAAGCTGCCATGGCTGCTCAGGCTGGCAGCCCCCCTAGTTCAGACAATTGTAGAGACAGGATAAAATGATGCCGAACCTTTCTTGGATGCTCACTCCAGCCTGAAGCTGGGGCAGGTACTCAGGCGGTCGCAGCTGGGTTTAAATCTGAAGGAGAGCTGGGATCTCTGGGGTGCAAGGTCTTCCCCATCCCTCAAAAGAAAATAGTTGCAATCAGGTGGTAGAAATACTGTGAACCTTGTCTGGGCTCCCCTCCATTGCCAAAGCCTTTGGTGAGAGGAGTGCAGATGGCTGGTGGTGGCCAGGGCTGGGGCAGAGCCTGTCCTGCTGCCCGCCCAGCCCTCAGAGGTCACAGCCCTCACCTCATGCGTGTCTGTCTGGGCTGAACCCGTGCCCAGGGTTCACCATGGAGTGACTCAGAGTCAGGGAGTTCAGGGCAGTGCTGGGGAAATGCACATGATGGATGCCCTTTGCCCCTCTGCAGCCAGTGCAGGCTTCCCCACCTTCTGTTCCATCTTGTCCGCTGCCCTCCTCCTGCCCTGGTTTGGGTGCTGACAAGGGCAGTGCCTGGTGTGCCAGGGATCACACTTCCCTTGGCCACTTGCTGCATGAGCCAGCCCGTTCCCCGAGCCTGAGTGATCTGTGGACGTTGGAAAATCATAAGCAGCCGAGTGCTCATCCCAAGTGTTCTCTGGCTCCCTCTCCCCTGGGACCTCCCAGCCTTGCATCCCACGGGGCAATTCCCGGAGCAGCAGGAGTGTGAGCTGATGCATTACAGTTGTGTTCTGCACGTATGCAGAGGTGCTCCTGGGGCTGGCCACGCGTGCCAGGATCCTGATGGCACAGCTGCCTCCTCCTGTACAAGGAGGAACTGAAAGTCTGGGGGGTTTTGGTGATGGCTGTGCCTGGGCTTTAGGGACTTGTGTTGAACCAGGGCCTGAAAGAATCAGCAGTTTTCTCGTTAAATTGCTCCATTTGACAGCTCCACGCTTCTGATTTTAGCACCAGCCCGTGGGGTCAAAGAGCTCTGCTTAGACCCAGCGCTGCTGCTGCAGGATGCCCGTGTTTGAAGCAGCCTCCCAGTTCTGCAGACTGGGATCAGGCCGGTCTCACTGGCTCAAGGGATGTGAGGACACCTCATCCGCACTTGCTGTATGGCTGCATGCCAGCCAGACCAGCCATCTTCTGCTGATAAATCCATTTTAAGGCAATTTTACCCCCCATTACATCATCAAACCCTTTCCCAAGGGGTGGTGGAAGCCCTGCGGGCTGGGCAGGGGCCGGGTGAGCCTGGGTGGGTTTCCTGGAGCAAGCAGCCTTGCATTAGCCAGGAGCAGGATGGTTTAATAAATCATTTCCGTCTCTAATTTCTACTTCTCTATGCAACGCCTCTCGTTTGCTGGTCACCAGAGGGAAGGGAGGTCAGGGGAGCCAGGCCTCCCCAGCAACCTCCTTCCTGCAGCTGTTGAAACAAAATCCAGGACTATAATAATCCCTGTGTCCCTCCCTGGGGTACCGCGGTGCCTTCGGTCTGAGCGGCAGCAGCAGCGTTGGGGTGGTTGGGCTCACAGCCTCTGCTGAGGGTGCCAGGTGATAAAGAGTGGGCAGAGAGGGCACCTTCCCTGCCCAGTGATACAGAGCCACAAACATTCCCATGTCAGATGCTTGGGAAAAAGATGAAAAGCGTTGGTATTGCCCAGCCTCGGGGTGTCACTGGTGCCCTGTCTCCTTCGTGCTCCAGCAAAATGCATCCACTAGGTGTAAATCACCACCCATGTGGCTGAGCCAGAGCAGGAGGGTAGCTCTCACCTCTCTGCCTTACCCCACATCAGATCCTTGCTTGTCACCTGATCCCAGAGGAGCAGCTGGGGCTGTCCCACTGCCTGGAACAGGAGCCAGAGTGCAGCTGCCATGCCTGATCCTGAGCTAGCTCTGATCTCCCTGAAAAGCTTTTGGCCCCTGTGGCCTCCACCAGTGCCCTGCCTGCACCCTCTGCCTGCAGCTCTTTCCTCTTGGCCACTCGCCCCCAGCATTGTTTCACAGCAGTTGTTTGGGTTGGCCCAGGTGTTGCCATGTGTCCGCCTCAGTGCTCAGGGCTTGGTTTATTTTACGTCCTTTGTTTTGCAGCAGCAGCAAATGCCCCGGAGCAGCCAAGAGGAGAAAGATGAAAAAGAGAAAGAAAAAGAGAAGGAGGGAGAGAAGGAAGAAGACAAGCAAGAAACAGAAAATGACAAAGAAGAACTGACAAAGTAAGGACGACCCTCCCTGCCTGGCTCCAGTGAGAGCAGTGGGCTGGGGCTGCAGTGGTGGAATGCGGTGGTGGGATGCAGCACAGTCCAGGGCTGCCTGACCCTGTGCAGGACTGCGTGTGCCCACCTCACCTCCTCTGCAGGGAAGGAAAGGCAGATCCTCCTCCTCATTCCTCTTCCCTGCTGCTCCCAAACTGGGAAAGCAACTTGATACGGGGGTTTTTCTTACATCAACCCAATCAATCTGCAAAGCTCCTGTGATCCTCCAGCTTGTTTTGTTGTTACGAGAGCCTCTGGGAGCTGGAGGAGCAATCCGGGCGCAGCGGAGCGCAGCTCTTCACCTTTAGTGTTATTGATGTCAACGTGAGCGCTCCCAGATGAAGAGCTCCAGCCAGCCCTGCCTCCCTCACGCCGAGCATCAGCGCCGTGGCAGGGAAAGGTTGGCACGCAGACCGCTCGCTATCTGTAATGGGCTTAATACTTGGTTTAAAAGAACATCTGGCTTCATTATATCTAGGCTGCAAAGACATTTACCAGCAGGTCCCTTTCAGGAAGATAAATGAGGAGGAGGCAGGGATGAATTTGAATGGTCTGGTATTAAACCTGTCTCCGTCAGGTCTCTGCGTGCGCTTGGTGGTGGAGCTGCAGCCAGCTGCAGAAAGAAAACCCCACCACAAATCACCCCGCCGCCAATCCCAGCCAGGAAAAGAGCCTGCGTCTGCAAAAAAACTGCAGACCTGCCCCCCTAAAAAACCAACAAAAAAATAATAAAAAAATCCCCAAACACGTGCAGAGAAATAATTGCTTGACCTAAAAATCAGACCAACCAAACAACTTTTTTATTTTTTTCCCTTCTCTCCCCGTTTTTGCAGGGACAAGAACGACGACACGTCCGGAGAGGACAACGATGAGAAAGAAACAGTCACCTCCAAAGGTCGCAAAACTGCCAACAGCCAGGGCCGGCGCAAGGGCCGCATCACCCGCTCCATGGCCAACGAGGCCAACAACGAGGAGGCAGCCACGCCACAGCAGAGCGCGGAGCTGGGTAGGTGGCAGGGGATGGGGGGACCCTGCCCTGGGCTGGGCTTTTGGGGTATCCATTGTGCTGGGATGGGACGTCACCCTGCTCTGCTCCCCGCTCGCAGAAGAGGGGTTCCCTTTGTGAAATCCGTCTTTCTGGGGAGCAGCAGTGATGTTTCTCTCTATCACGTGAATTATTCAGCGTGGGTCACCAGGATAACTGGGGGCATTTGCAAGCCTGGGCTGTCCTGGCTGAGTGTTAGTGGGTTTTATGGCCTCAGAGGGAAAGTGTTGCAAAAGACAAAAAGGGAAGCCGTCAGTTTTAGCAGTGCTTTGGCAAGGCTCGTGTCCCTCCTGCGCTCGGAGCTGGTTCCCTTTGTGGTTGCTCAGGCTTCCCAGTTCCCTCGACCTCTGCACGGGACCCTGCTCTGTCCCCCCGGGCTTGCTTGTGTCTCTGCCACTTCTCCTACCTGCTCTGTTTTCAAAAATGTCTGGGGCCTGAGCAGCTGCAGCCTGTGGGATCTGCTCCTCCTTGGCCTTGGGCATCGGGCTGGTCCATTTCCATCCCGGGCTGATGCAGCAAAGGGTGCTGCCTGTACTGTGGCACCCAAGCACTGCACTGGCCCATGGCCACACGCAGCAGTTGGCCATAGCTGTGCCACGCTGCCATGCTGGCCTCGGGCTAGATGGGAATTCATGGCAGCATCCACAGCCCCACGTTGGGCACATCTGCCTCTGGCATCTGCAGCATCAGTAGTTGCCACCCCAGGGAGCAGGCTCACGTATTGACTTACAGAAGCCAATGCATTGAGGAATTTGGCTGATTTTCCTGTATTTTCTACCCTGTCAAAGTACAAAATTATTGCTGTGCTACCTAAGGCAGGTAAAAATAAAAGCAGGGTGACTCCTCTCGGTTTCCTTGCTCTGCAGTTTCCTGCTTGTGCTGTTCCATGTGCTATAAATCACGCGGAGGTGTTTCGCCTCCCTGTTCTCTGCTGACAACTGGCTGAAGCCTTGATTGCGAGCGCTCTGTTTTCATACAGGCGATATAAATAGTCCCCAGCACAACAGAGCCCTGCTCTCTCCCTCCAACTTGTTCAGCAACGCTGCAGAGAAGCAGCAGATAATGCCAGTAACTTAGATGGGATTTTTTTATCCTGGTATCTCAGAGTCCTTGATAAACTTCACTGCGAACACAGAGGAAAGCCTTTAGACCATGTTAAATTGGGAAAAAGGAATGGATCAATTCCAGTGACATATCTGAGCAATTGATTTCACTTTATGTCTCTCCAATAGCGCTTTAATTTAGGTTGGCTAAGAAAGTTATTGCATTTTAAATACCAATTGAACATTAAAAAACAACACAGAGCCGTATTGTGGTTTAACTGCAGCGTGCCGGAGCTCCCCGTAGGCATCTGTTTCATAACTGCGCAACCTCAGGCGATGCCATTAATCAAACCAAACGGGCCGTTTCTGTGACATTTCTTTGCCATACAACAACAGCCATCACCAGCTGAGCCAAGGGCCTGCACAGCGTTGGGGACACTCGCTTTTTACGTAAACGAGCGTTGTGGCCCTGGCTCTGCCAGCTGCCAGGGGGAAGCGGTGAGGTATCGATTTCCCTCTCTCTTGGCTGCTGTCCCAGGGGCGACACGGTTCTAGGGGAGGCAGTGACCTGCGCTGTCTTCTGGGAGGTGACACCTGCAGTTGTGCTCAGACAGCTCTGAGGGAGGTTTCTCTGCCCAGTGCTGTGGGCACTGGAACCCATGCTGTCCTCCCACAGGGTCTCAGCTTCTTATAGAGCTTCTTGGAAGATTCTTCCTTCTCTCCTTGCCTGTATTCTTTATCCTGAACCTATCAGCCTGTTTTCCATTCTGAAAGGACACTGTCAAAACATCTCTCATCACTGCTGAAATAATGCTTTGCCTGTTGTTTAGAGTAATAACCCCTTGGCAGCCTGAGCCGGAAATCTGTTTCCTTACCGAGTTGTTTTTTGTCTCTGACTCACACCCCAGTTTGTTATTGTAGGGTTTGCTCTGTGCCAGGCTGCCAGCAGGACTGGTGCATAGTGAAGGCTTTATGCAGGACCTCGGTGTCCCCAACACCTGCTTGGAGTGGGGGAGAGGGGCAGCATCAGATGCTGACACCCCCATCAGCCTCTCCTGGCTGGAGCAGCGTGTCCCCTTCAGTGGGCACTGCTCCAGACGAGCCCCTGCTGCTGCTGGAAGTGGCTTGGAGGTGTTGTCCAAGAGCCCAGTGATGGCACAGAGGGAGCCCGCGGTCACACACGGCCAACACCCTTGACACATGCAGTCGGCCAAAGTCACCACTGAGGTGACGCTGTTTCTCCATCTCTGGCGGTCCCACCCTGCGTCTGCCTCCTCCAAAGCACGCAGCCACAGCCAGCTCCATCTTAGGTACCTGTTCTTGGGCCGGGGTGCATGGCACCAAATCAGCAGGAAATCTGCTGCCACTCTCAAGCCACCTGGCTTCGCTTCCAGGCCCAAAGTGGAGGCTCTGCATCACTGAGGTGCATCCCGAGGGGATGTTGTGCATGGGGTACTGTGGCGTGGAAAAGCCTCACGAGCCCGCACCGTGACAGCCTTTCTTGTGGAAGCACTTCTGCCCTGCACGGGGTTTTGTCATCGTCCAGGGAACAGGGCATGGGACAGGGTTTGGGTGTTGGGACACCTCCCCTGAGCTCACTGGGCTTGCTGGCTCCTGCTCACAGCTGACTGCTCTCTTTCCTTCTTCCTTCCCAGCTTCCCTGGAAATGAATGAAAGCTCTCGCTGGACCGAAGAGGAGATGGAGACGGCTAAAAAAGGTGAGACACTCATTTTCTTTCTCTTATCGGCTGTGCTGGAGCTAAGCCAGCAGTTGGGGATGGACAGCATCTGACTGCTGGCATTGGTGCTGGGTGGTGGGTCCTGAGCTGCGGGGCCGGATCCTGCCTGTCCTGCTGTTGGTTTGTTCCCAGCGCGCCTCAGGGAGGGTGTGGGGAAGGCAGGGAGTGTGCTCAGCTTCTCTGGCTCCAGGAGCTGTGCCAATACCAGGGATGTCTGGGCTGTGGCTGGAGCCACGCGTGTCCCACGAGGCGGGAGTCGGCTGTAGGAGATGGGGAGGACGCGCTGTCCGTTGCAGTGTTGGAGCTGCCAGTGCCTGTAGCATGGGGTGTAGTTTCACCCCACTTTTCGGCACCTTATGGCTTCGGTGTGATCTGTTCCAGGCACAGGGAGAGTGTCTGCCTGTGTTTGCAGCTCTGGGATTTAGGGAGAGGACGGTGAACCCCAGCACTCCACAGGCACGTGTTGGGGAGCTCTCGAGAGCCAGGGCTGCGGGCAGCGTGGGGTGACTTTACATCCTGGAGCTGATTCAGAGCCTTTGCTGAGACCGTTTTTAAAAAGTGCTGAGTGTAGCACAGCCCTTCTTGCCACTTCCCCTCCTCGTGCCGCTCCTGCGCCAGCTCTTTCACTGCTTTAATTTTTTGCCAAAGTCACGTCCTGTTGATGGGCTGTCGAGCTCACGTCCCCAGCCCGTGCATCCCACTTGCGTTGCTGCCGACTCTCCTGGCCCGGAGAGGATTGTAAATGGGAAATTAAAATGGAAATGAGTGCCGTTCGGGGATGGCAAAGGCAAATAGGCGTGTTAGCAGGTTCGGCTCAGCTTGGAAAATGCACCTGCTGCTGGGATGGTGATTACATGTTCTGGAGCGCCGGCTGCCCAGGTGCCGATGGGAGCTGTGGACTTGGATTACTTTGCCTGTGAATATCCCAAAGTGTTTGGCTCGCTCGCCTTTAAGCTGTTCCAACCCTCTTTTACAGCCCAGTGCCAATCCTGTGCGCTGCTGAACGGGGCTCTCTGTAGTCACAAAACTTAATAGATAGACTTTAATCAAGCAAACTGGCCTGGGGCCAGGTAATGGGGCGAGCAGATGCTGGCAGGGGAGGGTCGTTGGAGAGATCTTTTCCGAGCACTGCTTTATTTTGGAGATCAGCATCTGGTTGTTAAAAAGTGCCTCTTGTTGTTTTGTGCTGGATGCTGGAGGTGCGCTTAAGGAGTCTTAACACCAGCTGCCAAAGCCTGTGTGAAGGAAGGATGAAGCGTGGGAGCATGAAGCACTATTCCAGCCCAGGGGCCAGGAGGAGGCAGGGAGATTTGCTGGTGTAAAGCCCAATGGCTGATTGTTTCTCCCTTCGTTACAACCTGGGAAACTGAGATTGCAACACCAGACTTCTACAGAAAAGCCAAATTCCCCTCTGCCAGGAAGCAGCCGCTTTAATGCTTCGAACTGGCTGTGTCTGGCATTTCCAGGGACCTGCGTGGTGGGGGTTTCCGACTCACAGCAACTGTGAAACTCCGGAGGTAACCTCAGAGGCTGGAGGAGGCGGTGGCAGAGCTGCTGCCAGCATGGCTGGGCAGGGGCAGAGGGTGTGGTGGCCTGCTCAGGCTGGGCTCAGAGACGGGCACTGTCCTCCTCACCATGAGGGTTTGACCACCCGAGGCACCCCCCTCTGTACTGGTACCAGTCAGAGCCCGTAGCTGGCTGGTTTAGGGAGGTAAGTAAGATGTGAGTCCCAGGGAGAGTCAGCTCTACCACCTCAGGGTACTTTGGCAGATGGAGATGGTCGGTGACCTCTGTTCCTAGCACTTGCCAACCAGGAGATCAGCCCAGCCTTGCTGTCCACCCCTGGATTTCTTGTGTGTGGCATGAAACTCCACGTCAGTTGCGTTCAGGGAGGTGAGAGAAAACAGCCCTGGGACAGAGAGACATCAGAGCTGCCTGCTCTCCTCCACAGTCACAGAACTGCACAGGGAGTTTCCAGTCAGGAGAAGGCAGGATTGTGTCTGCCAGGGAGACAGTGAAGGGGAGTACCATGTTACTAAACTTAAATAGGGGAACAAAAAACCCAGCAAGAGGAAAGTTCTTGCTTAATGACACTTTCATTATGCAATAAACTTTGATTCAGTAGTCTGTCAAAATGTGCAGGGATTGGGATAACGATGGGGGAATGTGTTTTTCTGATGTTATCTCCTTGCGCCACGGCTGTGATCTTTAAAGCAGGAGGTTTTGATTTAACTGGAGCTGCTCGAGGATTTCCCCCTTCCCTTCCCAAGCCGGGAAGCAGGCAGCACCCACAGCTTTGCTGCCGGGCAGGGTGCACAGGCATTTGGCAGCAGGATGGGGCTGCTCCTTAAAAGGCAATGTTTAGGCAGTTCTTGCCTTTGGGGGACCTGCTGGATGAGCCCACGCAGGCAGGAGTTCAAGGTAGGCTGCAAGGCGGTCTGCGAGCAGCGGGTGTGTTTATTGTCCCCCCAGCCCCTCCACCAAGTGTCACCACTAGTGCCAGTGCTTCAGGGCAGCCGCAACCGCCCTGGAGCTGAACTCGATGAACCGGGAGGTTTCGACATGACCTTTGTTAGTCTTTAAAGTCTGGTATCTGTTCTCGCCCAGCTCGGGGTTTTCCCGTGGCGTCTAACAAGTGGTTTTGTCCTTTGAAAAGAGGCGGGTGGAAGTGGCAGGTTCTTGCTGAGGTCCTCCGGTGCCTTGCCCAGGCTCTGTGCTCCTTGTCCTCAGGGCACAGCCAGCCTGGGGCTCTTAATGCCTTTTCCCACGCTGAGGACACGGAGAGGCCACGGGATGGAGTCAGCGTGATGAGGCAGAGGAGGGTTGGGCACGGATGTAAAATACTGATGACAGAGAGTTAAATAACCCATGAAGACTCCTGTATGGTTCCTTTTGGGTAGATATAAAATATTCCCTTGGATACCGAAGGCACTCTTTCGAACGCTTATTTTCAGTGCTGCCAACAATTCATCTGAGTTTTGGACTGGCCTGAACCATTTTTTCCCCAGTCTCATTCTGTTCACGAAACTAAAATAAAATCAGCCGCCTTACTTCACCTTTGAAATGCAGGAGCTGCTGGGTGATGCTGGGGAGCCGGCAGCTCCATACCTTCCTCCTTTCATCTCCCCTGTGCTCATGTTGGAGCCTTCCCTTCTCCCATCGGAGGTATTTACAACTGTAAAAACCTGCTGATAGTAGTGAAAGTGGGCTGGAGAAACTGGTTTGCAGCCCATGCCCGTCGCTGCACGTTGTCCTTCTGGCTGGCCTTGGCGTGGGATGTGCCTTGGGGTCTCCCACTCCGGTGTCCTCTATCCAGGCGGGCTGCAAGGGGAGCTCAGAGCAAGGAGAGCCCAGCCTGGCCATCCCAGTGTCCACAGCCAGAGTGCCACGTGTGCCTGGTGCTTGTCGTGGTGTCTGTACAAAGCGACGTGGTGAAAATTACCAGGATGGGGCAGATTGGGTGCCACGAGGGCACAACTGCGTCCAAGGCGTAAATTAGCCACACGTGCCCTGAGTGAGGCTATGGTTGACTGCAGTCCCATCCCTGCCATCCCAGGCTGGTGCTTGGCTGCCTTTCAGCCAAGGTGTTACCCCCAGGACCGTGCCTGTGGTGCTGGTGCCCTCGCTGCCCCCGGAGCTGCACTTTCTGACACCGTTGGCTGAATGTTTCTCGAGTGTGTAGGAGCAAACTGCGAGGATTTGCTTAGTGAGTGTCAGTGAATGGAATACAAAAGGCCTGTCAGGAGGAACTGCTGGGTAATTACTATAATTTGCTGCCTACATTTTAATTTTGAGTATTATTTTTTCAACAATAAGGGAGCGGGAATAGTATCTGAACCAGGTGAAAGAAGAGAGCTGGGCCTGCCAGCAGTGGCTGCTCCACGTGTACTCACTGCCATGCTGGACCAGAGGGGATGGCACATCTCCAGGAGCAGGCATCCTGAGGGGGACTTCCTGTCCCCTTGTGTCAAAGGATAGGACACAGCAGAAAAGAAAGGCTGTGGTAGGAGTAGTAAAGCCAGGCAGGTCTGTGATCAGGGCACAGGGCTCAAGGTTTTGCAGCAGGTGGATGCAGTGGTCCAGGAACCATCCGTTTCAAAGGGGAGACCTGAGAGCTGAGGGTCCCCCACCAGTGCCAGCAGAGAGGGGACGTTGCACAAGAGCTGAGCTGGTCCTTGCTGGTCAGGCACCCACACTTTGTTTGGTGACACTGCCTCCCTGCAGAGAAGTGGCATGGTGGGTGTGAAAGGTACTGGGGAGTTAGCTGCAAGCTCCTTTGCCACCGCGGGACACGTCAGAGGCGTGCTTGTGTCCAGTCACCAAAAGAGAGGTCCACTGGGAGCACGGCCGGCTGGTGCCAGCATCCCCTGAAGGAAGGAAGGGCATCACTCACCAAGGAAAGAAGGAAGGGCATCACCCACCGCGGTAGCGAGAGCGCAGCGAGCCGGCTGCCTGCGCCGCGCTCCCTCCGGCAGCACCCCGGCGCCTGCGGGGATGTGGGCTCGCCCCCCACGCACCATCCCCGCTGCTTCCCTTGGCACAGCACCAGGAGCCTGGCGTGCACCTGGCTCTGCCACCCACTGATCCACGGCCCTGGAGAAGTTACTCACCTTCTCTGTGCCTCTGCAAGGCACCCCGAGGTTAGTGTGGGAAAGCGATGCAGACCACACTTTCGGGATGCCTTGGGTGGTGTCGCTGACTCCATAGGGCTGGTCTTTCTCCGGAATAGGATTGCGGCACATTTTGGCTGTGCCATAGCCAGAACTGCCTCCATGCTCACTCCCAAGAGGGTGTGTGGGCGCAAGAGGTACTGAAGGATCATACCAGGTACCGTCGGGCGTAGGGAATGATATCACTTAGTTTTTCCCCTATAACCTTGATCTGTTAATCCAGGCGAGCTCCCATTAAGGGACCGTTTTACGGGCTCTCTCCGCCTTCACCAAGCCCAGGGTGGAGAGACCACTGGAGCACAGAGAGCCTTGGAATATCTCTGGTAGAAACCCCCGGCTGCAGAGAGCCGGGGGGGTGCGAGCTGACAGCCCTCGCCCGCCGCGCTGCCCCTCCAGGTTTCTTCTCCATTCCCCGAGATGCTGAGCACCGTACCCCGCTCTCCGAGCTCCTCTTCCTTCCAGCCTCCACTTGCTGTACGGGAGCAGAGGCCCCGGTCTGCCCATGGGGACACCGGTGCCAAACCTCTCCCCATCCCTCCTGTGCCAGGGCGGCAGCTGCAGGGCCGAGGTGTCCCGGGGCGCCACGGCACCCCGTCGGTGCGGCACTGGGCTCGCCGGCGCGCACGTCCCCAAAGAAAAGCGCCTTTGATTCACTTGAGAGCGGAGAAAACTATTTGCCAAGCTTTGTTTTCCTGGATCCCTCCCCCTGCCGCTGACATTCAGCCGAGAGCGAGGGAGACAGAAAGTGAGCGAGGGAGGGCGGGAGCGGGTGCCAAGCGCCGCACCCCTTGTCAGCTTGGGTCAGCGCCACGTTCGTTATTAATGCTCTGTCTAGAGGTCACATTCAGATGCAACGAGCCCCGGGTCAGCCAGAGGAACAGATTAGAGCTTGCTCGCTGCTCCGCCACATACCGACGGCACCGGCTCCCCGTCCCCGGGCTGGCAGGAGCGGAGCTGCCGCGCTCCCGCCCCTTCGCTTTTCTCCTGCCTTTTTTTTTTTTTTTTTTTTCCTCTCCTTTCCTTTTTTTTTTTTTTTTTTT
>VZTG01009063.1:297832-342322 GCA_013397845.1 Melanocharis versteri | reverse complement strand
CCCCCTTTTTCTTTTCCCCTCTTTTTTTTTTTTTTTTTTTCCCCCCCCCTTTCTTTTTTTTTTTTTTTTTTTTTATTATTATTATTTCTTGGCAACGTCGGGCATCTCCTGAAACTGCACAGTCTCCCCATAGCCCCGAGCTGCTGAGCAAGGAGATGAGGTAGGGGAGAAAATACTGGCGGCGCTTCCATCCACCTTAACAACCGCGGCTGCAGCCGGCTGGAACGCTCCGGCGAGCGAGCAGGAGGAGAGCGGAGAACGCTGTTCGCTGCGAAGGGAAGAGCGCTGGGGCCGGAGCATGTGTTCCCACCAACTTCTGCCATCGGGGTCAGGAGTCTGCCGCCTGTGACCTGGTTTCCAGCCTCGGTGCCCGTTTGCTCGCCGCTCCCGGCCGCCCATGGCTCTGAAATCCTCTCGCCCCCAGGATTTAAGGAACCGGCTTTGCTTTCTTCTCTGTCTCCGGCTGCTGCGAGGGAGCGAAAGCGAAATGCGTGGGGAGGGTGTGAGCGGAGCACTCGCAGCGCTTTGCCGCGGGCTGCCGTGCCCGGGGGGGCTTTGAAGAAGTGCCCTGACAGCCGTGTCCTTGCCAGCCCACCCGCTGCACACTCCAGGTGTGCTCCCTGCCCGCCGGAGCCCGAGCACGTAAGTCGGGTGTTGGGGTCCGAAGGATGGGGTTAACCTCAAGGTTGTGTGTGGCTGCGTGCCTGCGGCAGACCCTGCGTCCGGAGCCCCCGCCCCGAGCCGAGGAGCTCAGCCTTCCTGAGGATCTGATAACTCGGTTAGTCATAGTTTCAGTTGCGGTGCGGAGCCGAGGGCCGCGTGCTGCCGAGGCGGGCTGGAGTGCCGCCGAGTGCGGGGCAGGGGGAGCAGGCTCTGGGGGTGGCTCTGCTGAAGGAGCTCTTGGAGATGGGGTGCCTGGCGAGCCGGGAGCTTACCGGCACGTCCGGGGGTGCCTCGGCTGGTCCCTCCCGAGTGTGCAGATAACTACAGCGTGGGAAGCAGGTGTTGCTGTTTTGCTCCGGTTTCGTGTAGAAGAAGAGTGGCGGGGCTCCCTGCCGGTCCCGCAGGCAGGGGCTGCAGGCAGCCTCCTCCTCCTCCTCCTCCTCCTCCTGAGCCCAGCACGGACGTGGCCACCTGCCTGGTCAGCCGCAGGCTCCTTCAGTGTCCCGGTGAGCAGGGGCACAGCCAGCCTGGGCAGGGGGAAGGACAGCCAGGAGCTGGCGTTGCCTGTGGCTGGTAAAGGTCATACCATGCTGGGGACCACTCATGCTGACATGCATCACCCCCCCAGCCCTGAGCTCTGCCACGCCAGGTCCTGCTTCCTGGCATCTTCCCTGCCGAAGCACCCCGTGCTCATGGCACATCCTCACCGCTGCCAGTGTCTTCGTTCCAGCTTTGCCCGGGGCACACAGTCAGCCTTGGCCCCGGCTGTCACACTTGGTGCTGGGCCACCAGTGCGGTGATGAGCAGAGGGACAGAGCTGCTTGTTTGCTTTGGATGGCAGCAGTGGGTTGTGTCAGAGGGGATGGGTTGTGACACTGGGGACTGTCCTGTTTTCCCCTGTGGCATTCAGCAACGGCAGGGGGAGGACTCCTACCCCACTCGTTGCCTCAGGATTGGTGGCCAGATGTGATTTTTTTTATCTTTTTTTTTAAGAAGTCCCAGCCTGCCAGCGGGGTGATGGAGGTCGTGGGTTTGGCTGAGCAAGGCTGGGAGTTGCAGAGTTAAAGCTCAAACTTGTTTCTTGGCTTGCCAGGGCCTTTTTGGTGCTCAGTGCATGTGATGCCTCGTACATGCAATTTGATAAGCCTGGTGCTGGGACGGGCAGGATACAGGCACCAGCTGGATGTTAACTCCTGCTGTGCTGGGTGCTGCTGGTTTTCTCCAGGACCTGGGGAGCAGGGAGGGGGATTTCATCTCTCTGGGGGTACGTGGTGCCATCTATTCAATGCAGCCATGCCCTCAGCCCCCCACGTGCCCTCCCCTTGCACGGACTCCCAGAACAGATCCTGGCTGGAGGCGCATCCCTTGGGCCCGGTTGCGTGTGGCTGTGCTGAGATCAGCCCGTCCCCTGGGGTTTGTTGTTGGGCTGAAGCAGAGGTTGGGCTGGCACTTTAGGGCTGTGCTGACACATGGCAGCAGCTTGGCAGGAGGCTGGCAGCAGGGCTGGGGCACAGCTGCCATGTTCCCAGGCACGAACAGAGCCATGCCAGGAGCCCCAGCGTGGGACTCGCCATGGTCCCAAGCCCCATGGTGTCAGAGCAGCTGGGGAAGGGCTTGGATATGGAGCCAGTGGTCAGTGCCTACTCCCAACCACACAGGGCTCTGTGGTTGGTGGCCTCTGGGCAGAAAGTCCCCCAGCGAAGGAGAAAGATGTTCTTAGCACATTAATTTCCTGCTGGTTTTCATCTTGGAGTTACCTTTCTGTGGCAGTATGGTGCCCCTGGGCTTACAGACTCTGCATCCTGTGCCCTCACAAGGTGCAGGGAAGGGCTGGGCAACTGTTGGCCCGACAGTGGCATCTCTTGGGCAGTGAGGAGCAAGCCGGGCTGGCAGTGTCCCACAGGCTGGTGGCAGCTCCAGCCCCACAAGACACCACACGAAGGACCAGCAGGAATAACTGCAGGCAATGAGGCATTACTTCCCAGAAAGCCTGGATGGTCCTTTTACAGGTCACCTCCAGGAGCCTGCGGTGCCACTGCACCCATCCCTGGGCTGTGGTTGTAACTCCTACCTCCATCTGCAGGAGCAGGGGTGCTCAGATACCCCTGCAGAGATGGCAAGGACACGGGGTGCTGACTGTCTCCTCCCTCCTCCTCATCCTCCTCCACCCTGCTGGGTTTGCCCCAGCGCTGGCAGGAGCCCCATGTTCGGGTGGCACCATCTGCCCAGGATTGCCAGCCCTTGGCGTGGTGCCTGACCTGGGAAGCTGCTTTTGCTCATGAGCCTGTGATCAGCACTAATCCCCTGGCACGCCTCTTCCCAGCCAGGAACATCACCTGGGCTTCCCTGCCAGGGTGCTGCCTCTTACCTGCCCAGGCTTCCCTCCCCTTCCCTAACAGGGCTGTGTGCTTTGCCACCCCTCTTGAGGTCGTCACTGGGACACAGGAGGGTGGGAAGAGCCTTTGCTTCGTGTTAGGGACTGAGAGCAGCTGTCCCAAGTTCTCCTGGGCATGCCAACACCTGCTGCAGCCATCCCAAAGGAGAGGGAGCACTGCTCGTCCTCGTGACTGCCCAGTGGCTGGCCGAGACATGGCTGTGAGATGTATTTTCTTCCAGAGATGGTCAGCATAGCGCCTTCTTTCCTTTGGAAAGAAAAACAGGCTCTCACAGGTCATCCCCTGGCCTAGAAGCCATTCAGACAGGTGCTAGTGACCGTGTTGTTCCTGTGGAGTTTGGCTTGCACGGAGGAGGTTTCCCGTCCTGCGTGGATGATGCAGCCGTTGTGCGAGCGCATCTGGAGTTAAACCTTTCTCCTCTCTCCCTCCTCCGAGCACAGGTCTCCTTGAGCATGGGCGGAACTGGTCGGCCATTGCCAGGATGGTGGGCTCCAAGACTGTGTCGCAGTGCAAAAACTTCTACTTCAACTACAAGAAGAGGCAGAACCTGGACGAGATCCTACAGCAGCACAAACTGAAAATGGTGAGAGCCCTGTCCCAGCCTGCGCTGGGCACCGCGGATGTTTCCTAGCGAGTGCTTGGATGCTTCCCACAGCCGAGGGGGGCCTTTATCACGTCGGGTGAAAGCTGTGGGGACTGTGGAGTGGCACGGGAAAGGGTTGTCCCCCCATGTGTCTCTGGGAGGTCTGGATGAGGCAGAGCTGCTGCGTGGGAGATGCCTGGGTGTCTGGAGCGTGGCTGGTACGCGGGGAGATAAGGGGAAGGAGGAGGAGCGGGGCTGTGGTGTGTGGGCCAGGATGCAAGTCCCGATGGCTGTGCAAATACTTTGTCTGTGGTGAGATTGTGCTGTTCCACCCCTGTGAGCCGAGAGCACCGCTGGGCCACAAGGGTCTGTGCCTTGCAGGTCCTGCAGTTACCTGCAGGAAACTGCTTTAGTTTGCCCCAAAGAAAATCAGGGATTTGGACAATGTGAGGAAAGCTTGGCTCTGAAACGGGTTGTCTTCAACACCACAAGCAGATGTGCACACCTCTCTGTGCCTCAGTTTCCCCTTCAGATGGGGCTAACGCTGCTTCTTTCCTGGCATGTCGTGCAGGGTGTGAATGTAGTGAGGTTTGTTTGGTGTTCTGGAGATATCTTGGACTGCTAAGAGCTGCTAAAGATTATAATTATTTCATTTGTAGAGTATCCTGGGGTTCCCAGTTTCTGGCTAATAGAATTCACATGGCTAAACCCCCAAGGGGTGCTTTGAAAATGCAAAGGACAATGTTCAATGCAGGAATCTTTCCAAGCAAGCTATTACAGCAAGAGTAAAAAGAAAGACAGGAAAACATTCAATGACTCACCCAGGAATTTAATATCCTAGTCAGTCTATAGGAATGAGAGAAAGAGAAGACATCGGCGATTCTTTTTTATTAATTCTCTATGCACAGAGACACTCCTGTGTTCCCATGTTTCACCGAATTGTTTTTAGAAACAAAGCAAACAAACTATATAAAAGACCCCCAGACCCACAGAAAGGCTGGAATGAAATATTCTGTGAAATGTGTGCAGCAAGACCTCTGAATATAAAAAGTTACATTAGAAAGATATCATTGTTCATTACTGAGGAGAATCTGAAATAAGATCATACAGCTTTGCTGGCAGTGGAGCCGGTGTGTATTAATTTACTCTGCTCCCTAATGTTGCAGAAATTATATCACGGAAGTGTTTTTCTGCAGAACCACATTTTTCCCTGCATCCGTCCCTCCAAGGCAGCCGCTAGACTTCTCCAGTCTAATTGCTCACTCTCACTTGCAGTTTATATCAGCATCATCATTTTATTTTTCGAGCATTGGAGGCTGTGGGATTCGGTCGTGGAGAAGAACAATGAACATTCAGCTGTTATTTATTGTACTCTATTGTTTTGTGGCAACAGCAGATGCCAGAAAGCTGAATAAAATAAAAGAACGACTGAGATTAAATTGCCATAGACCTTCCTTCCTGACTCCTAAATATATTCCCAAGCAAACCGAGCCTCCAAATCTCATCCTATAGCCAGCATCAGCCATGACCTCTGCGGAGGAAGCACGTGGTGAAGCAGCATGGCATTGCTTGGTTTTGCCATGACATCCACAGATTATTCCCTGACCTCACCACCGCCAGCTATTGCTGATCATGTGCAGGGAAACACAGTGGTTCTGCTTTTCCTCCTCACGCTAAATGAGAGTAAACTTCATTAGCAGATCTCATTCCTTTCCCAAATGGGGCTCGTTAATATTGTAGCCTCCTCTTCCGGGTAGGTGTGACGCCGGCATTCAGCAGTGTGCAGGTGGCTCTGAGGAGCTGTGGGGCCGTGCTGGCAGCAGTGGCTGGTGTGGGATGGGAAACAGACACCGAGCCAGCCGGCTGCACCCTGGGACAGGCAGCCTTTTACTGCTGGGGCAGGGTCAGGCCACCTTGAGGCTTCACTTTATCTGCCCTGCTGTGTGTTTTGGCTTGGTTTCGCTGCTGCGCCGCTCAGATGTGTCCCAGGCATCAGCGTCACTTAGCCTTGACCTTCTGCACACTGCACTCGCTAATCTTGGCATTTAAGGAAAGCAGGGCATTGGGATACACGGTGTCCTCAGAGCTGCTCCTTCTGTCAGTGGCTGGAGATTAGGCTCTGTCTTCACTGGGATCAGTCAGCAGCGTGATTGTCACTTTGGTCTACTGACTGCTGGGGCTTGTTTTGGCTTGTGCAGGAGAGAGGGGCCAGTTATCCCCGGGGCTGGGGCTGGTCCTGCTTGGAGACCAAGTCCTGTGGACCTCCCCTGAGCAGCATTTCTTTAATTCCTTGCTTTTTTGGATGATGCTGGCTTTGCACGGCAAAACTGCTCCAGGAGCGCAGTCTGGTGGCCTCTGCTTCTGGGGAATGAGTGTGTCTGACTTGCTGTCCTGCTGTTAGGACAGGCTGAGCCTGATGGGAGGTTCCCATCAGGTGGTGAGTGCAGGGAGAGGCCGAATTTGTCGGGATGGCCCGGAAAGAGATTGTGGAGGAGGAGGCGTGGAGTGACCCCTCGTGCAGGGCTCTGTGTCCTTGCTGTGCACAGCGTATTTCCTCAGTGGTCTTGGCAACTCAGTACGCGTGAGTGGCACCAGGTTCTGGATGCTCCTGAAGAAATACGTGGTCACAGGTAGGGAGGAGCAAGATTGCACAAGGAGTCTGGAGCTGTAGGCGTGATAAGAGGCAGAGCGGTGGCCTTGAACACATCTCTAGATGCAGCCAGGATCTGCTGCCTGTATTTCACATGATTTTCCCTAAATACCAGCAGTGGGGTCTGCAGGGAGAGGGACCCACAGTGCTCCTGGGCCGCTCACTGCTCTGCTCTGCCAGCAGCTGCCAGCCCCAAGCTCTGGCCAAGTAGGGTGCTGAGGCAGGGGCTGGTTCCCAGCTAATTCCCAGTGAGGAGCCCGCTCCTGCCCGCGGCTGAGTCACGGACCCGTGAGTAAGAGGCAGAGAAGTCTTTGCCATAGTAACGTCGGCGCTTTGTCACCGCATTAGCGTGATGGGGAACTGCTGCTTCACACAGGAACGTGCGGTGCTGAATCGCTGCCGCGGCAGAGGCGCGAACGCCGGCAGCGCCAGGGCACCACCGGCAGGGCCGGCGTGGGGCAGGGGAACCACGGGGCCCGGCGTTCCTCCTGCCGCCTCTCCGAGCCTGCACAGAGCCCGTTCTCGAGTGCCTCTTTTCCCTCTCTCCTGCCCAGTTTGATAAAAATAGATTTTGAGCAAGCAGCGTTTCCAAGCGAAAAGCGGTTGTATTTGTTTGTTTTATCTGGAAGTTTTCGAAAGGGTTGAAAAGTTGGGGGTGGGGGAAGAGGGGAGCCAGCTCTTCCCAGCACAGGGATCCAGGAGCAAAGTTAACGTTTCCACCACGGCTTTATCTTTTCATCCATGTAAATAAACGTCCTACACACGTCACTCATGTGGGGTTTGCAGGGAGAGCCGGAGATGATGAGCCTGTTCCTACTGGTAATATTTACTCAAGCAACAAGAGCAGGAAACAATAGCAAAGCCGAGACTTTTCCTTCAGGTCTGCAGGAGGGAGCAGCTGTCCGCGCCCTCGTGGCTGTGGCACGTGCTCCAGCCAGGGAGGCTGGGGCTGTCTCAGGGCAAGCCAGGACACCAGGCAGTCACCTTTGGGATACCGTGCTGCACTGAGCGTGCCCCCTGTCCACCACTGACAGCCGCCCTGGCATGGGAGTCAAAGTTCTTTGGCAGCACCTGCCAAAGAGGGCATGAAAACAGGTGCCTGGAAATGTTGGCTGGGCCGTATCTGGGCCATCAGCTTCGTTATCTGCAGATGAGCGTCAAGTCGCGGCCACGCGTGTTTGTGTAGCTGGAGGTAGAGCCTGGAAATGCGCAGGACCAACATGTCACACGTGTCACGAGCAGACATGTGACCCCCAGCTCTTGCCAGCCCCGCACTGGTGACCTCTGCATGCTTGTCCCTTGTCCATGTGTCTGTGCCATTCTTCCCCTGAAGGCTCGCTGCTGGCTGAGGCTGGGGCTCCATGTGGAGCCAGGCTGGCCATTGCACAGCGGTCGGAAGTTTTTGGCCAGGTGACACCACGCTGCCAGGCTTTCAACAGGCGAGTCGGGTCCCAAAGCCTGGTGCTCACAAGGTTTACCCAGGGCAGGGAGTCCCTGACAGTGCGAGCATCCCTCTTGGCCCTTTGGGCAGGACCAGTGCTCTCTGCTCCCCCGTATCTCCCCGCGGGCTTTGCCTCTCACCGTCCTCTTCCTCTTCCTCAGGAGAAAGAAAGGAACGCCAAGAGGAAGAAGAAAAAAGGCGCCGCTGTTCAGAACGAAGAAGCCGCCTTCCCTCCCGCGGCTGAGGACGAGGAGATGGAGGTGTCGGGGACGAGTGGCAACGAGGAGGAGATGGCAGAGGAGGCGGAAGGTGAGGCAGGTGGGGGCTGTGGCAGGGAACGTGCTCAGCTCTGCTGGCTTTGCTGCCCGGTCGCGGCAGAGGCACCACGCACGGCCTCTCCGGGGCTGCAAATGTCAGCACTCACGAGGGGTCTGTCACCCCAAAGTCACACCGAGGTGACGGTGTCTCACAGCGCTCGTGGCATTTCGGATGCCTCTGGATTTCACGCTTGCAAGGAGTGCCCTGGATCGCTGCCCTCCTCCTGTGTCTGTCTGGATGGATGGCTATTTTGGGAGCCCTTTGGTTTCTGATTTCCATCAGTGCGCTTTCCAAGAGCGCGCAGCTTCCCAGGGCCTCTTGTAAATCACATTTCTTGGTGTTCTGCTCCAAAAGAGGGTCCCTGCATGCTCTTAGACAGCCACCACTGTGAGCTGTCTTGGAGCTTATCGTGGGCTCAAGGAGAGATAACCCACCAAGGTCTGTGTGTGCCCATCCCCATCCCATCAGGGCATTGCTGCTTTCCTGGGAAGTGGAGTTCCTGGAGCCCAGCACTGGAGCAAGGCAGGGGAAGCCATGGTCTTCCACCAGCAGGGCTGATGCATCTTGGTGGGGCTTTTCCTCCTCCTTTCCCTTTTAAGGCAGCATTTTCTCCCTCCCAGCCATACCAAAGAAAGGAAACAACTTGAAAGTGACAATTTTCAGCTATTTATCGCTTAGAAAGCGCAGCAGTTTGGAGTTTAGAGAAAATGTGCACAATTTTCCAACAATGCCCATTTGACTTCTGTCAAAGTAATTTAATAACTTAAACAGCACTCTGGCACCACACTGGTTCCTGGCCTTAGCACCCAGGCTAATGGGACTTGAAATGGGAAATCTTTTCAAATCATCCTTGTGAGTGACTCATTACGAGGCAGATTCCAGGTAAATCTTTGTGCGAGGTGATACGTGACTCACAGGAGCAAAGTAAAATGTAGTTACTGCTCGTTGTAAGAGTGCCTGAGAGGAAACAACATGATTTTGAGATTAGAGACGGATCTCTTGACATGCTTCTGAGCCTTATCCTCCAAGCATCGGCTCTTGTTCTGCTGCTGGGGCGCCCTACAGAGCTGTGGAAAAGCATGAGCAGGGGGATGAAATGTAACAGGCGTGGAAGTGCCAGGGTGGTGTTATGCAGGAGATGGCTGCTGGCTCCAAGGTGACATTTGGGGATGTTCAGACAATACCTTGGAGTTGTAAGGGCCGTGTGGCCAATCCAGGGACAGGGGAAAAGACTGGGTGTGGGAATTACGGTGTAGACTATGGATTCAGCATCTGGAGGGAACGCAAGGGAGTCTAGAGCTTGGCTGAGCTTGGGATGAGCCACTGTTGGATGTCTCAGCGTGGCATTCAGAGTAGCATCAAGTGGCAGTTGGGAAGAGTTTTGCCAAACACACTCTGAGCCTTGTCCTGGGTGGGTGATGGGACACCTAATTCCGTGTTTCCAAGTGAGTAAGGCTGAAGAAGGCTGAGATTCCTGATGAGCGTGGTACAATTAGGTTCTGGGGACAGATGGATGTGCTCCGATGAACAGCTCTTAGGACACAGTCCCTCTGTGGCACTCCTCTAGCAGCGTTTGAAAGCTGGCTGAGCTGCTGTGGAGAGAGGCAGGTCAAGGAATGCATGTGAGGATGCCTTCGGGGCATGAGCGTGAGAGCCCTGCCCGGTGGGGACATGCTGGGATGGGACTGTGGAAATCTCCTGGTGTTCCTGGCCCTGGCCATGTTTGTCCAGCAGAGGCTTGGAGGGAGCGATCCTCTCCCCAGCTGTAGAAACAATCTCTTGGCAGCACCTAACTCTGAGCAGTGCTTGGACACTTGTGCTTCCAGCTCACGTCAGGCCGCTGGTGGCAGACCTGGGAATGATCCTTCCCATGTAATAATTAACCTGTCCTGCAGCACTGCCAGCGCTTTCCTTTCGCTGACCCTGACCTCCCTTCTTCTGCCACCGGTGGCTTAAACAACAACAAACACGTGTAGTGTTTTGGGATGATCCCAGCTGCCCCAGGGGTGGCAGAGCCAGGGACACAGGCGGTGCAAGTCAATGAGCAGGGTGCCAGTGAGGCGCCTGGTCTGGGGCAGCCGATCATGTGCCATGGGTGAGAGGGCGAGAAGGGAGCTGATCTTGTCCTGCAAGTCCAGCCAGCAGCCAGGGTTTTCCCTTAAAATCCAGCTTCCCAGTCACTCAGTCTCCTGGCTTTTGGGCGTGTGGTTTTGTGTTTGGGTGGGGGTTAACAGTCGTGCTGGGTAAGCAGAGAGGCCCCCAGAACAGCCCTTTGTTTGGTAGGCTCTGGATCCGGGGATCCCAGCACAGTTCTCCCAGCCCTGGGATCATCTCCCCCTCAGAGGAACGAGGGCGTTCTCTTCCCAAGGGAGGGGGTGGAGGCAGCGATATGGGAAGCAAGAATCTCAGGCTGATCCTTATTTTTATTTCTTCCCTTTTCTCAGCTGCAGTAAATAACAGCTCCGACACCGAGAGCATTCCCTCGCCAAGGCCCGAAGCCAAAGAAGGAGGCGAAAACGGGGCCAAGGCACCACCCGGGCCGGGAGGTGACGCCGGCACAGAACCGGCAGTCAAGTGGGAAGAGGCTCCANCAGCACCGAGGAGAAGGTGCCGGAGGACCTGGTGGTGGACGTGGTGAAAACGGAGGAGCCGGAGGAGAAGGTGAGCGAGGAGCCCTGCAAGAGCGAGGTGAAGAAGGAGGAGAGCGAAGAGAGCCCGGAGAAGGACAAGGGGAATGACAAGAAGGTGGAAAGCGGCGTCAGCAGCGCGGGGGTGGCGGGGACGGAGGGGACGCCCAAGGCCGAGAAGAAGGAGAGCCATAAGGGCAGCAAAGGCCCCGGGGTGAACCCCGACAGCGACTCCAGCGCGACCTGCAGCGCAGACGAGATGGACGAGCAGGATGCTGTGGACAAGAGCAGGTAGGAGCGGGGAGGCAGCGGGGCAAGGGCGTGACCCAGGGGGCAAATGGGCTTTTCCATTGTGTGTCACGGTGCCCGTGGGTGCCTTTGTGAGCGCCTCCTTGGGAATATCACTGCTCAGGCACTCCCCCAGGCAAAGGGACTTCCCAGCTGTGTCCCCATGTGCCCCCAGCCCTTTGGCCGTTGCTTCCAAAGGGGCTGTGACACAACAGGCAGCGCGATGTCCCAACGTACGGGTGCTTCTGGGACACGGCCGTGGGCAGATGTTGGGTGCAGAGCCACTGCTGGTGGCAGCTGCCCATCTGGGTGACGCAATGGAGCGGGATGTGCCCTCGGGGACAGTGGCGTTGTGCTGGTTTGCCAGCATCCAGGGTTGGAAATGGTTTCTGTCTGAGTTGGCACTGGCAGGAGAAAAGTCACATCAGGGCTGTGTTTCCACTGCGAGAGGGGGCGAGTTGCTCCTTTGGCAGAGATGTTGCTCGGATCTGTAGGGGCAAATTATCCATCCTGGCCATAAAGGCAGGGGAATGTGGCCTGTGTGAGCTTTCCTGGGGCTGTGCCAGTGGGTCTTCACCTGAGCCACTGCAGTCCCGAGCCCTCCACCCAGCCCTAGGCCTGGCTGGCAAGAGCGCCTCAGACCCTTCATGGATGGCTCTTGGGACAGGGAGGAGAAACACTGGCCTCCTCCTTGGAGAAACATCCTGCTCCCCTCCCAGCTTTTCCCACTGGGCCCTCCCCACCCAAGAGCCTTCCAAATGGAGAGAGGGTTTTCTGTTTTTTAAAGAATACGTATGAATACGCACATCTTTGTAGCACTGAATTTTCTGATGGCTCCTGGGCCTGTGTACACCCTTCCATTGTACATAGGAGCAGCAGTCCCTCCTTGACTCAGAGCTGGGCAGGAACTGAAGGCTGGCGTCCCACATCCAGCATCCTGCATCCAGTGCTGTGCAAGCCACATCCCTGCTGTGGGCTCGCAGGGAGCAGTTTGGCAGCAAGATGGGTGCTGCCAGGCTGGGCAGGCTGTGTGCAGCACTGTGGATGGGGTTATTGAAAAAACACCTGAGCCAAGTGGTGGGATGAAGTCAGAGGGAGCTGCTGTGCATCCCACCACTCCAAACGGCCTCTGTGCTTCCCCTGTGATTGATGCAGGAGCCAGTGGATGAGTGCTGCTGGTGTGGGAGCATCCTCCAGCGTGCAGCCCCTCGCTGTGAGCAGCTGGAAGCAGCGCTGGTGGTGCCAAGGGGTGGTGTGGGTGCTGCTGGCCCCGGCCCCGTGGCAGGGCTGAGGCCTCTTGGCTGTGGTGCTCCTCTCCAGCAATGGCCAGAGTCCAGCACCACCCCTCCCCACCCTCCCCTCCTTCCCAGACAGGAGAAAACCTCCCAGTAAGGGAGAACGAGGCCAGCAGGGCTGTCCTCCTCCGGTTTAACATTAACCCAACCAAAAGCAGGGCAGCGGTGGCTTGTACGGACTTCCCAGCAGCGAAGGAGCAAGTCGTCTTGGGAACGACTTTTCCATCGCTGAGTCAGCGCCTATCTCGCTTGTCAAACAGTTACCAGCTTCCAGGAGTATTAAACATTAAACAGGCGTCCCGCAGCTCCCGGGCCACTCCTCTTATCCCGGGTGGTGATGAGGCGCGGGCGAGAGCAGAGCCTGCCGGCATGGGAAGGCTGCAGCTGACGCCGGCACCGGGCGCTTCCCAACCCAGCATCACCCATGGGGTTGATCCTCAGCTGGCTCATCGCTTTTTGGCACCGCCGTGCTCCCGGTGGGGACTCGGCGCCCTTCCCAGCTGTAGCTTTGCTCCCTCGCCTTCCCCGTGGGCCGAGGGCTGCCGGCCCGCGGGCGTTAGCGCAGCCCCGCTGCCGCAGCGTGACTCGCCTCGCGCTGAGCGGGACCGGGCTGCCGCGTGAGCCGCCCCGTCACCGCATCACCCGATGCTCGCCCACCCACCCAGCGCCAGCGGGGCGTGGGTGCTCTTCCCTGCGCTCGCGAAAGCTTCAAGCTGTCCCCGGCATCTCCCAGGAGAGGACAGAGGGTGGCTGGGGTGTCCCCGTGGTGAGAAAGGAATGAGTTCAGAGTAGGGGCAGCCTTTTTTTTGGTCCTCCTGCAGTTCACACTGGCGAAGACATGTCCAGGATTGAGGGGGAGCAGCCTTAACTCGTCCGAGCTGAAGGAGGCAGCTGGTTGTCTGTGGTTCCATGCAGCGAGTGCTGCAGGAGGGCTGCTGCAAGCACAGCCAAGATGTGGTTCAGCAGGAGGTCACGCCAGATGGGGACATGTGAGGGAGGCCACGCACAGCTACCGCTGCAGACCTGCAGCAGGGACAGGAGACACCTGCACCAGCCATCCCTGTGCTGCACGTCCCATTGCTGGCTCAGCCATAAGTGCAGGGACTCTGCCAGGCCAGTGCCGTGTTGGAGCCATGGCTCTGGCTTGGGGGAGCCCATTGTGGAGATCTGGTAGCCACTGCCTTTGCACAAGTCCTGTGGAGTCATGTTTGGCTGGGTCATGTGTCAGTGTGTTGGATCATCTGGGAGTTAAACTAGTCCCCATCCATCTCCGTGGCAGGAGGAGAAAGAGTGTGGGAAATGCGGTGTCATGGTCGTCCCCAAAGCTTTGTGCCTGCGAGGGGACATTTCTACACTGCCGAGGCTCAGCTGTGAGCCTGCTGACCCCTTCCTGCTCTGTCTCTTTTCCCATCCCTCCCAAAGCTGTCAGCTATCTTAAGGCACTGGTCATTGGATTTGGGAGGCACTGGGTTGGCAGCAGGTGGATAAGAGATGCCAAGAGTTGTTCATGTGGTGATTTCCAGAGCAAAGCACACAACAGGCATCCCATTGTCTGGCGCAAGATCTGCTGGGAGGGACGTAATAAATTAGGCAATTTGCATATTGATGAATTTAATACTGACTTTGGCTTCCGAAGCATCAGGAGCTTGGAGGGCTTCAGGAAACCTGAAGATCCTGAGGGTGCTTAAAGGGACTTCAAGGGTGCTTGGATGTACCTCTTCAAGCACCAATGAGTGCACGAAGCAGCTGCTGGGGTGGCGGTTCCACAGCTCAGCCTGGCGTGAAGGTCTCAGGAACAAGTGCTGGGTGCCCTTGTCCCCAGCTCTGCATCTCAGTAGATTTTGGGGCATTGCACCCTTCCAGGAGTATGGCTTGACAACACCCATGTGGCTCCATGGGCAGACATGATTGGGATTATTTAGTGAGCAGTTCAAATTTGCTGTCCCTTGGTTGGTTTCCCCAGGGTGCCTAAACCCTGGTCCCAGGGTGGAGGTGGGTCCCCTTCCCCTCTGATGCCAGGCACTGTGCAGGGTGAGGGCTGGGGCAGTCCCAGCACCATGATGAGTTTATTCCCCGCACATGGCCCCGCCACGCTTGTTTATTCATCCAAGGGTGAGCATGGAATGACCTTGAAATTTATAGGCTGAAGAGAACACTGGAATAACAGCTAAAATAAACAAATCAAGCTGTAAAGCTTGAAAACTATGAACTGGCTTCAACAAATTGGAGTCGGGAGGGAGAGAAGGCAGAGATGGCCTGGACAGACGTGGTCCCTGAGGTCTCAGCATGAGCTCAGGAGCTGGACATGCTGAGGGTCTGACCCATGGGCTTTGCACACCTCCATCCCACCCCATTTTGGTGGCACCAAGGGGATGCCCCCCATGTTTGCACAGGGGCTCTGCATGGCTGGCTGAGTGTCTGCCAGGCTGCTCAAACAGCTGAGGAGCAGCTGCTGGGGTGAGGGTGCCGGGCTGCACAGCTGCTGGGCTGCTGAGCACCAAATCCCATCCAAATCCAGCCTCTCGTCTTTCAAGTGACCCAAGTGCCCCAGTTGCCTGCAGGTGGTGGCTTGCCCTGGCTTTAGCACCTTGATAAAGGACAGTCCTTGAAGAAGAGTATGAAGCTGATCCTCAGCTCTGGGTGGGCCCTACATGTGAGCTCTGGAGGGTAGCATGGTGTCCAAATGAAATCTGAGCTGGTCCCCTCACCCTGTAACACCCATCTCTGGAGTCCATTCTCCCTCAGGTTTATTCTAGACAGCAGCAGATTTGCTAGAAATAGTGCGGGGATGAGGGAAAGTGGGCTCAAGAGCATCTTGAGCCAGACATAAGGGTCTTGTTTGAGCATGTAGTCCTGTGGGGGTTATCTTTGAGCCTAGGTTCCAAGCATGCTCCTCTCTGATGCAGAGGATGTCCTCTGGGTTTGGCAGCACAAAACTGGGGTGCGGGGTGTGGGGGAGAGGTGGGCCATGGACCCTGTCCGTGGCTGACGCTGTGTTTTGGTTCCAGGTTGCTGTCCCCCCGGCCCAGCCTGCTCAACACCACCAGCGACGCCAGGCTCAACTCCTCGCCGCAGAAGCCGCTGGACCTGAAACAGCTGAAGCAGAGAGCTGCTGCCATCCCTCCCATTGTGAGTACCCTGCTGGAGAGGGCTGGGACCAGGAGCACAGCCTGTGCCTCGTGCATGCTCTCCCACTGGGCTCCGTGGTGTGCGTCAGGATTGCAAGGATGTGCTCGTCCCTGGGGATGGCCTCTGGTCCACGGAGAGCTGTGCCGGGGCGGTGAGAGCCCCCGGCCAGGCAAGGTGCTCCCTGTGCAGAGCGTGTTCCCAGCTGCTGGAGCAGCTCTGCCAGCAGCATTTGGATGTCTCTTGAGCTCTTTCATCAGAAAATCGTGGGAGGTCTGGACAGAAAAAGCTTCTCATTGCCACATGACTGCTGCCTCCCATTGCTTTAAAAAGGGAGAGTGCACCTTCCCAGCCCTGCACTTCATCTCGTGCTTGAAGGATATCACCTTCTTCACCCAGAAACTTTGCTTGGTCCCCTCTTTTTGACTGCCCAGTAGCCATGTATTGAAAGTACTGGTACAGTGGCTTGGACTGTGAGAAGCAGCATCCTGGTATCTCCAGGGTCAGCACTGGAGGAGCAGCAATGTAGGATGAGCAGGGAGGAAATCCCTGCTTTGGGGTTTGCATGCTCAGGGAGGACCCACTCCTGATGCTCTTCAGGTTTCCCATATTGCAGCTTAAGATGTGGCTGCTGTAATGTAACTTCTGGCAAAAGCTGCAAGCACGTAACTACAGATTAGAGGTTTTGAACAAGTCTGACTCTTTCCTGTAGTATCAGCAGCACAGAGCTGATACTCTTTGTCATGGGCTTTTTTAACCTCCTGTGGCTAGTGAGCTTTGAAGCCCTGTTTGGTCTCTGCTAAGACTTGCTGTGACAGTGTGGGGCAGGGGCTTCTCGTAACTCCTGGTGTCTTCAAGATTGTTATGGATGTCAGCAGCACATGATGAGTGTCACCAATTCTTGCTGCTTTGCAGATTTCCGAAGGTTTCTCAGAGGGGGTGTTGCAGAGTGGAAGCGCGAAGCCTCAGGTGCCTCCCCACGCCTTGGCTCTCTACCAGCAGCAGATCACAAAAGCCCACGAGTCTGCCCGCGAGGACATGCCCCCGAGCAAGCTCTCACAGTCCCAGCAGCAGCAGGCTGAGAAGGAGCAGCAGCAGCCCAGCAGCAGTCCCAGGGGGAAGAGCCGGAGCCCCGCTGTCGGTGACAAGGAAGGTAGGGCTGTGCGCGTGTTCATCCGCGCGGAGCGCCCGGGCTGTGCAGCTGTGTGCAGCCAGCAGCTTTCCCCCTCTTAGGTGAAAGCTTGTTTCGACCCCTGAAAGCTCTTTAATAGCATCTTAAGGCAGGACGAGAGAGGCATGGCTAATTTCCCATGTTCATTAGACAGTACATCATGTCTCATTGAGCCCACAGCAAACACCGGGCAGTGTGGAGCGCCGAGGAGGTGAAGATTGCCTTTATTAGCGTCTGCCATTCACCAGAGAGCAGAGGGGCCTGGAGGCATGCCAAGGCTCTGGGCACAATGGCTCTTTTCTACCTTGCTGGCTTTCTATAAAGAATGCTTTTAATGCACAGCGGGGACCATTATTTCATTTAAAATCAATGCTAATACTGTGACTCGGAGTCCAAAGGTTCCTGTAAAGATTCCCAGTGCTTTCTCCCCGGAATAGCTCTGATGTGGTTTGGCTGCCTAATGAGCAATTCAGAGGTTCCCACCGTAGAGCATCTGAAACATTATTAGCTTGAGCACCTGGGGGATCAAGGTTAAGGAGAGACGGGAAGTCCTGATGAGACCATCCTCTAAATGTGTTTTTAATCTGAGTGTTAGAGCATGTTCCAGTTCAGAGTCTGTGTCCCTGCCCCCCATAGCCAGCCCGTGGCTCAGTTGTTAAGGAAGATGAGAGGCTGTCACCAGTGGCACAGTCAGGAGCAGGGAAGTTGGGCTTGGGTGGGTACAATGTCCACCAGTGCTGGATCCTGCACAGGAATGGGTGCAGCTGCAAAAATCACCTGCTTCTGCACGGAAGAGGAGAGTGGATGAGACTCACGGAGGAGGCACTGGATTTGGGCTGTGATCTTTGCTGGAAAATCACTGCACTAGTTCACCCTCCGTCAGCCAGGATTGTAGCAGCCTGCTCTGCAGTGTCCAGGCCCAGGTAGTTATTCCTCAAGCTGTCGTGTTCCTCTGGACAGAAGGATGTGCTTGCAAGAAAAGTCGGTTTCTGGCAGTTGGCCACAATTTTTTCAAACAATAAATAGCACCATGTGTGCATCACACCTTCAGAATGTTTTGCATATAAGCAAGGAAGGTGACTGCTCACCTTGCAAGAAAGGGAGTTTCCCCTAGGTCATGGTGTTGCCGCCCATGGAGTCCCATTTCCAGTTGATCTTATCCTGCTGTGCTCCTGTTTGCTGCCCAGGTGGAACAGTTCCCCTCCAGCTCTTCCCCACCAGTGGCAGGTAATCAGGTTTGATCTCCTGTGCCAGAATCCTGTGCAGATCTGATGCTGCACTGCTCAGCTTCCTTGTGAGCTGGGTGCCACAGCCAGCACTCCAGCCCGGAGCTCTGCATCGCCCGTGGCCCAGTGCTGCAGCTCCAGCTTCCTCCTGGCCACAGGAGGATGAGGAGGTGAGGCAGATTAGTGGAAATGAGGTACAAGGCAGGGTTTAGGGGTTGAAGTCAACCACTCCACTCTGCGGCCTGCTGGCACCATTACCAAATACAAGGATCTGTTATCCAGGTGGATCTTTTGTTGCTTTGTTCTCTGCGAAGCACTAATGATATGAAGCACTTTATTCTCTCCTCTGTAGAGCTCTGAATCTTTCATGTTAATGAAAGTAATTATGCCTCCCTATATCCCTGCAAACATCTCAGCAGGTCTTGGGCTCCAGCTGTGTGCTCTCCAAGCCCTGTGTGGCTGTGCATCTGTGCTGGGTGCCACAGTGGGTCTGGAATGCGTGCAGACCCCAGGGAGACATAGGCTGGTCTCCTCTGTTCACGATGGGAATGCATCTCCCTTTTGAAAACCAGCAGGTTTGTGATGAGTCAACTCAAGGAGAGAAACCAACTCCCCCAAAGCCCTGATTTCAGTACAAGTATGGACTCAGGCACCGTCTCAGTTCCATTTCTGCCTCTTGGAACACATCCTGGCTGTGGTCAGGGGTTAGAAGGGAGATAGCCAGATAGTCCTGGCAAATCCGTGTGCATCCCAGTGAAGTGGCAAGCATCCAGACTGCAGACATCGTGCTGCCACATGGCTTGGAGTTAAACGGGAGAGTCCAGCACAGCCTGCGGAGCCCTCTGGAGAGCAGCCCTGTGCCACCTCTCAGCAAGGGGCTGACTCCACCAGAGCAGGTACTCCTGTTCCTCCCTGGTTTGATAAGAGAGCTTGAACTCCTGCAGCCGCTCCGGAGATCGACATCCCTCACACGGCTCTGGACCCGCTTCAAAGCCGAGCCTCGCACACATCCTGGCCGAGGCGTTGGCTGCCTCGCAGCCGCTGGCTGGGGCTCTGCCGGCTTGGAGGGCGGCCAGCCAGCCGTACCTTCCTGAGCACTGCCCTCCCTTCCCTGCCTTCCAGGAGGAGCTGCTAATCACGAGGCTGGGCAGAGGCAGGCGGCCCTGCCTGGATCTCACCCACAGGCAGACGGATCCCTTTCCCCGGTGCCGAGTTGCCGTCAGGCGTATCTCTGGTTATCGCTCGGCGGCCGGAGCGCCAGCGGTGTGTTTTGTGTTGATTTAGTTGTGTTTCATTTGGCCTTTGTAGGTGATGGGGAGCCAAGAGCATTAATTTGGATGACGGATCATATAAACTCTGACTCCTTCGCTCCCATTCCAGGGACTTGATAAACGGTAATAGGAACTCTCTCTTCCCCGTGTAAGTGCTATTTTATCAAAAGCTGGCTGAGTTATAGCCGCCCTCTAATGCGGGGGCAATTAGGAGCTGGCCACATTTCACAGGCTGGAGAGGCTCGCAGGGGAGGGGACGGCTCCCACGGGGAGGGGAGGAGGACGAGGCTCTCCAAGAGCCATCCAGGGTGCACACAGCCTTGGCTGACAGTGCCTTGGCGTCAGGGAGCGTCTTCAGCTGGGACATCCCAGCACTGTTTGCCCCCACACGAGCAGAGCTGAACGGGGCCGAACTGAAGGGGAGAAGATCAGGGAGCGTGGACGTGCCAAGGACTCTCCATCAGTGTGGAGGATGTGCCTGGATTCCCCTCTGTTGGCAGGATGAAGGGATCCTCTCTGGGATCCCACGTGGGGAGGGAAGAGGCCACAGCCAAGGTCTGGCCCCACCAGGCTGCAGAGGCGTGAGTGCCTGCACACCTCTGTGTGCCCAGAATGGATTTCTTCTCTCACTGAAGCGGACAAGAATAATCTCCCAGCTTCTGAGTACACTGAGCATTAATAACGATAATGTAGTAAAGCCTCATTAAATTGGGCCTCTGATAATCTACTTGCCTTATTATTAGGCTTAGCAGGATCCAGGCATCTATTTTTATCAAAAATTGATGGTTAAAGGCTGGGTTCATTTGTGATTGCTATTGTTTACTGCCCAGTTTCTAATTTCTGGTCAATGCCGACGTTACACAGGTGGATCTGGGGAAGAAGGGCAGTGCAAAATGAAGTGTTTATTGATTACAAGCAAATCCTACCAAGCCTGCCTCTAATCTGTCCAGAAAAGGCTGTCTCATCCATCTGCTTATCCAAGTGTGAGGCTGCACTTGGCATAGAGCTGGTGCAGATGAAGCCTCTCTTTTCCTCAGCATCTTTCAGCACATGGCAGGGTTCAGGTGTCTCCAGCACAGCTCCTCCATCATTAATCTCTTCTTGGCCTCCCATCAGCTTTTTTATAGCCAGGGTGAACCCAGCCTGGTATCCAGGATGCCCTGAACCAGGTAATCTCAGGAAGCTTTCCTGCCCCCAGCCCCTGTGCCTCACAGAGGACCAGTGAGCCTCCCTCATTTCCCTCATTCGGTTTTTCCCCAGAGCCCATCTCCATCTTCGTTTGCCTTTGACAGTCTCGAGCAGCATGCTTGTCCCAGGTGTTCAGACGACATCAGTGTGTTATTCTCTTGCTGTCCAAGAAACTGATGCCACCATTTCTGGCCCCTTCCCACAGCCTACAAATGGTTTTTATAGCCAGGAGCTGGCCTGTAAGAACAGCCGAGCTTTCACATCTCCATGTGATGTGGGGATGAGCTTGTCCCTGGTGTGCTGGCATTGCCGTGGTCCTGGCAGTGGCCCGGGGCTCTGCAGGCACCCTGTGCCTGGCTGCACACCACAGGCAGTGCAGTCACCAGCGAGCTGGTGCCCTCTGGATGTCCCCCATGCACCAGAGGGATGCCGACATCGCTGCTTCTTGGCTTTAACCTCAGGGAAGGATTTGGCAGCATCATCATTAATCCTGCAGCCCTGCCATGCTGGGATGATGTGGAGCTGTGGGCACAGGCAGGAGCTGCCCAGGAGCAATTCATTGATGGCCAAGCCCGGGCAAGGAGCTGGACTCTGCACCCAGCTACATACCAAATGCCATCTCTCCTGGGTGAGGTGGGATGGCACCAGGTCCATGGAGCTTTCTGCTGGCAGTGAGCACCGGCAGAGTCACCAACACAGATGTCACAGCGCACTTTAAATCTGAGTACAATAAGCTTTGTCAAATCCAGGCAGTGACACTGATCTTTTCCCTTTTAGCTTGGCTGGCGAGTTCAGCCCTCACCTCATGGCCAGGTCGGACTGAATTGAAGCCATTTCCTGTGCTTGGAGCTGGCTCTGCCTTCCCTGCCCATGCTCACAGGGACCCCTCACCCGTGCTGGCCACTGACCACGCAGTTTCTTTCTGTGTCCTTTGCAGAGAAGTCCGTGCATTTCTCAGCCATCGCAGAGGCTCAGAAGCTGAGCGCCGAGTCGATGGCTGCCTCGTGCTGGCCTCCTGTTCTGTCCTACCCCCGGGACGTGATCAAAACTTCTCCCCAGGCGGAGCCCCACTTGTTCCAGTATAACCCACCAGGCAAGTAAAACCCACTGGCTGCGTGGCATGTGCCCTCCTCTGCCTGACCTGGGACTGAGCACAGAGGCTGTGCTTACAGCCAGTATCACAGGCTGGGCTATTTAAAGGTCCCAGGTGTGTCTCCCAGCTCTGGTTGGGGCAGGTGTAGGGGTGTGGTTTGTCACAGGGCAGTGTGGGTGCAATGTCAGACAGGTTTTATCCCTCCCTGCACTGGCTGGAGGGCAGACAGGTCGGGTGCAGATCATCCTCTGGCTTCAGAGGGGACAAGGCAGTAATTTAAACTATTCCAGTCCTTTCCAAAATTGCTGTGTGACTTGGAGCCCCGTGCAGGCTCACAGCTGGCCAGGTCACTGCATCCAGCCCCTGCTCCTTCCCGTGCCCCTCTGCTCTCCAATGGCTGTAGCTGCTCTGCCCGCCCTCGGTCTCACTGACATTTGTGTTCTCCTCACAGGACACCCCATCCCACTAAACCTGCATGAGAGCTCTCGCTCAGGGCTGCAGAGACTAGCCAGCATCTCCAACCCTCCTCCCCTCATCTCCTCCACCAAGCACCCCTCCGTGCTGGAGAGATCCGTCGGATCCATTTCCCAGGTAGGGTACTGGGTGTGAGCGGTGGAGATGCCTCGCAGGGACCAGCAGTTGCTCCTGACCTCTCCTCTTGCTCCACAGGGAATGCCCATCCAGCTCCACACACCCTACAGCCCCGAGCAGCCCAAGGTCCCCGTCGGTTCCATCACCATGGGCCTGCCACTAACCATGGATCCCAAGAAACTGGGTAAGGAACTGGGAGACGAGTTGTTTCTCACGTGCTCTGAGAGCAGGAGGGAGCGAGCTTGCCAGAAGCATAGGGGAAAGGAGGAGCGCAGGGCACAGCAAGGGAGCACAGAGAGAACTGCTAAGAGGATGAAAGGATTAGTCCATCAGGAGAGCAGAGACACAGGGAGCTAAATTTGTGCAGTATAGGAAAGCAACAGCTCGGTCAGGAACGCTTCCCAGCCTATAAATACCCTCCAGCTAATACTGTGATCGAAGGAAGGAAATATATTGTTGCTCCCCAGGCTGGTAGGATAAAGAGTAAATGGCCTGAAGTGAACAAAGAAAGTGTTTAGTCTGCAGATTTGGAAGCTTTTCCTAACAGCAGGAGGGAATGGGTGAGGGATCAAGCCTGGGGAGGAGGGATATGAGCTGTTTCCCACTGTGTGTGGGTCCTGTTATAAACCAGCACAGGGTTTTCAGTCTCAGCTCTGGTCCCAGTGTGGGCAGTGCATTTGCCAAGGCGAAGAATATGGCTTTGCTTTGCTTGAGGTATTCACCACCATGGGAAAGCCCATCCCAGAGAGCTGGGAATGGCAAAGGTGCCAGGAAGATGCTGCCTCCGGGCTGGCACAGCCGAGGGCTGCAGCCCCGTGTCCTGCAGCTGTGCTGATCCATGGTTAATGTTTTCCAGTGCCTTTTCCTGGAGTAAAGCAGGAACAACTTTCTCCTAGAAGCCAGGCCAGCCAGCCGGAAAGTCTGGTTCTGCAGCCGTCCCAGGAGGGCTCCATCCCACGGGGTGAGGACCCGGAGCGGGAGGCACGTGCCCCAGCCGTGGGGAGGGACAGAGGGAGGGATGCTGGCACTGCCAAGCCTGCTGAATGCCACACTGGCAGCAGCTGCCCAGTGATCTCAGGTTTGATTTCTGGAATGGTGCCCAGCCAAAGGGGTCTCTTTGCCTCCTTTCTCTGTCTCCCCAAATCAGGGCCTCAGACATTGATTCCGGTGAAGGTTTTGTGTTCAAGGGGAACCTGAAGATCTGTTGCTTAAGAAAAAGCAAGACCTGTTTAAATTATATTAATTGGTATTTTCGTGCTTTTCACTGTTGCTGCTGCAGCTGGACAGGGACCCCATTTTGGTTAAATACAGCCCTCACGGGTTCCTTTCCCTATTAGCCAGGCAGAAGAAAATAAATGCAAAGGTGTTGCTTTTTAGTGCAAATTCTGGTTCGTGAACCCCCTCCAGTAAGGCAGTCAGGAGCCTGAGTGTGGTGGGCTGGCTCCAACCCAGGACAGATCCGTGTGAATGAACTCAAGCCACCCTGAGCTGCATCTCGCCACAGATCTGCTCTGATCACATCAGGAGAGGCTGAGTCAGGCTGTGCTTTCTCCCAGGCTCATAAATCTGCCCGGCACCTCCACGAAGACAGCAGCGAGCTGATAGCCTCAAAATACCTATATTTTACCTCGCTCACAGGGATGGGTTTCTCAAGAGACTTTGAAGGTGCAAAGGGTTCTGCAAGGCTTGGGACTGAGCACTGACAGCTCTTGGAGGGTGTCCCCTCCAGCAGTACCACAGCTTGCTAGAGGCTGGGTCAAATCAGTCGTCTCAGCCCCGCGGGTTTTGTGCTGAACAGCAAATCCAGCCCCCAGCTCACAGGCTTCGTGTCCTACAGGTACTTCCCTCAGCTCTGCCTCGGGAGGAAGCATCACCAAAGGAACACCCACATCCAGACCCCCTCCGGAGTCGCCCATCACCTACCGAGGGTCCATCACACACGTAGGTCCCTCGTCTCCCCTGGGTGCTGGCAGCTGCCGCGTGTGGTGCTGGACACGGGCACTGGGGGTTTGTGGGGCACACTGGCTGTGCAGCACAGGGCTGTGCAGCAGCTCTGTGATGCTCCCACCCCATGGAGCCCCTCAGAGAGGTCTGCAAACAGCCCCCACTCAGGATGGCACAAGCTGTGTCCCATGAGCGGAGACTGCAGATGAGCAGAGCCCGACAAACAGCAATGCAGCCTTACAACACCTTTAAACCCGGCTTTGCCTGTTGTAGCTATCAAGAAGAGAGGCAAAAGCAGCTGTAAATGGCTCTGCAAAAAGCATCTTGCCAGGGCAAGAAAGTGGAGCGGAGCAAAGGAGATGGGTGGAGGGCCCAGGCCAGGTGGAGGAGGGAGGAGGCTGTGAGGGGCAGATGAGGTAGAGAGAGCTCCTGCCAGGGCTGAGCGTGCCCTGCTGGGGGTCCTGCCCAAAGGCTCTTCAGCAGGAAGATCCTTTGGCCTTAATCTCCACCATCCATCTTCAGAAGAGCAGCTGGCAAGCGGGCGATAGTTTCTTGCAATGTGAGTTATTGCTCATCTGGTAACAGAGCGGAGAGCATTAAAAAAAAATACCTGTTTCCCATGGGGATTTTATCTGGCCATCATTCAGATATTTAAAGACACTCAGGCTCCAATTTTTGCCTGCCTTCCTCAAGGAGGATGACCGTGTTCGCTTTGGCCCTGAGAACCTGATCCTGAATCCTGGTCCAGAGCAAAGGCTTAGCTTTCCTGATACCCTGTGTCCAACAGCTGCCAGGAGTGGGTGCTCGGGGGCTGTAAATAACCCATCAGAGCAAACACTTGCTCCATCCTCCCAGATGCTCCTGCAGCAGCTGTGGGCAGCAGTGGGTGGGCGTGAAGGACCTTGAGCACCATGTGCCAGTTCAGGAGATCAGCAGAGTTCATTGAGACACTGTTTTGCATCCAGGTCATGAATCCAGCCAGATTCCTTTGTTTGGCTTGGGATTAAGGTAGCAAGCCCAGACCCAGGGCATTGCCTGGCTCTGCTGCTGGCCCAGCAGCCTGCATCCCTCTGCTCCTGCTGGCGAGAAGGAGCCCCCTGCTCTGGCAGCAGCTCCTGGTACCAGAGCTGATACTTGATCTTAGATTAGTCATCCAGTTCACAGGAAGCAGATCTTGAATATATGCTGTCTGCTCTGAAGCCATCTGTCATCACTTGCTTTCACATCCCCTTGGAGCACGTCCACAGGAGGGAGGTGACTTACCTGGGGGTGGGAGAGCCATTGACAGGTGCCCAGATCCACTGCAAGGGTGAATGACCAGAGCACTGAACCCACATGCTGGCATGTCCTGGCTTTTGGGGACTGCTGCTACTCTGAGGGCTTGGTTAAGAGCAGGGGCATCCCCAAGCAGGGGTGGGGAAATAACCTAAATGGCACAACCTGGAGGCACCAGCAAAGCTGGCAGGGACATTGCGTCCCCGAGGCTTCCCCAGGCATCACTCCCGGGGCTTGCTGGGGTTAAATGAGCTGAGTAGGCAGGTGTCAGTCAGGAGTGGCACTCTGACAGCATCACTGGGCCTTCCCAGGGATGGGGAAGGGGGACTGTCACCCCATGGTGGCTGTTCCCAGTTGGCAGCAGCGGGTCACAGTGGCAGAGGGGTGTTAACCATCAGCAGCTCTTAGGGACGTCCAGCTCCGTGTGTTTTGAAGGGGATTCGGGGGGCAGGTGGTGTGAGCCGTGTCTGCGTGTGCCTGGGGCAGAGGAGAGGTTTCAGTTCACACCGAAGTGTCTGGGGAGCCCGATGCTGTTGCTGTTGGAGAGCCGAGGCAGGCTCTGCTCCCCGACCTGCTCCAGGAGCAGTTTCGTTGTCGCCTGCCGTCTCGCCCGGGCGCGCTGCCAGCCGCCGGCTCCCGCACGCAGGCAGCTCGCTGAAGGTCACGCTGCTGCCAGCAGATGTGCCTGGGTGGGCAGGACGTCTCTGTGGCTCCTGTGCCAAGCTGAGGAAATAGGCTGCAGGGGGGAAGAAAAAAAAAAAAAGCTAATGCTGGAGCAGTGCCTGCTGTCACTAAGGTGTCCCCAGGGGAGCACCAGCCCTGTCCCCCAAACCCGGGGAGAGGGAGCAGGCCAGGTAGCTTACTCCAGAGCATGCAGGATGAAAGTTGCTGTTTTGGAGGTCTGTGCTCTCCTCATCCCCTGCCTCTTCCCAGCAGCCTCACACAGATCACGTACCTTTTTACCGCTCCTCGTTATCATTCTCATCAATAATTAAGCTGCAAGTCCCTCGCTGTTGGCTGCGCCAGGAAGTGGAGGCCGGGTGTGCTCCCTGCGCTCAGCTTCCCGCGAGGAACAGCCTGTCCCCGCGCGGCGCTCGCTTAATTGCTTGTGACACTGTTAAATATGGATCTTGGTGGCTTTCCAAGGGCACCCCGGCAGAAGTGCTGTACAAAGGAACCATTACCAGGATAATCGGAGAAGACAGCCCCAGCAGAGCAGAGAAGGCGAGGGAGGATGCCGTGCCCAAAGGACATGTCATCTACGAAGGGAAGAAAGGCCACGTGCTGTCCTACGAGGGTGAGTCCTAATCCTCTCTGCCTTTTTAGGGCAGATGCCAGGGGTTTGTGCCACTGTGGCTGGGACTTGGGAGCTATTTGAGGAAAGGCTGACAAAGTACAGCAGGGCCAGCCTCATGTCTTTGCTTACAGTGTTTCTCTCCCTTCCTACCCTCGTGCCCTGTGTCCATCTGTCCTGTGCAGTTGTCTTGTCTTAGAGATGGCAGGCAGGGTTGCCATGATTTTGGCTGGCTTTGCGAAACAGGGAAGAGGGGAGGATCAGATAGGAAGGTGTTACCTTCATCCCTAGCACCCTGTGCTGGAGGGGGACTGATTGAAAACATTACCAGAGCACTCCCAAACTCTTGGGCCAAGGTGGACTCAAAAACCTGCAAGATGGAGGCAAGTCAAGTAGTTTGGCATAGAGTTTTGTTTGGATGTCAGATCCTCACCTGCATTGAGTTGGGCACCGTGAGACTTTTCCAGCATGGGGCCGCCCTGCAGGAATCCTCCTGGACCCAGCCTCAGTGCCTGGCGAGCTTTGCTAGAGCTGTTGGAGGTGGTGAAGCCGTTCCTGCATCCCACAAGGGGCCTGTCTGGGGATGTGTTGGCCGCTGCCGCAGCCCCGCAGCACGGGAACGCTTTTCCTGGGTGACTGCTGGCGATGCCTCGCTGCGCTCGTGGTGCCAGCAGGTGGTCACCAGCTGCTCCTGCCTGCTCTGCGCCTGCTCAGCCCATCACAGCACTGGCCATCAAAGCTGCTCTGCGTGTCCCCGTGCCTCCCGTTGGAGATAAGCAGATGTTCCTCTCCAGCGAGGCTGGAAACAGCTCCATTCTTGCCTTTCACCATGTGCTGGGTCAGGCATCTCTGCTCTGGAGCCGGACTCCTCCTGGCTTGCCCCTGGAGTCAGGAAGAGCCGACTCAGAGATGCTGCAGCCCTGCATCCTCTCGGGGTAAAGCACTGGCGTGTGCTTTGGTGTGCACAGGGATAGCCGTCCTCGTGTGTCAGCTTCCTTCCCAGTTGAGTTTGGGGATGACTAAGGAGCAGATCCCAACCTCAGCTACCTCCGTAGGTGTCTCTGGCAAGCTGCTGTGCTGCCTGAGCCCTCTGCCTCCCTCCCTGGGGCTCAGTATCCCTGGCAGCCTGGGCCCTGTGGGCAGTGCTGCAGGCAGTGTGTCCCACAGAAGTCCCTTTCCTCTTGCCCACAAGTGCAGGCAGCTCGTTTCATCACGGGCTGGGTTGTTTTATCCAAGGCTGGAGGCAGAAGGTTCAGGTCAGGCCATGGGGACAACTCTCAAGCTCCAGCTGATGTCACCTTTGTGCATGTCCTGGGCCCGCAGGGACCTTTCAGGACAGGGCTCTGTGCTGTGCCTCTCGCCTGCCACATGGAAGCTGGCTCACAGCATGTCCCCCCGGGCCCACTGTCAACTCTAGCCCAGATAAGAAATGTCACCGTGGAAGACTTGTGTCTGGATGCCCTTTGGGACAGTTGGCAAGGCTTGGGCCAGGGAAGACGCAGGAAGTGTTTCAGGACTTGTTTGTGCAAGAAGCTATTTTAATCACCTCTGCCCGGGCTGGGGGTCGAACGAGGCTGATCTCAGAAATGGCACCATCAGGGAGAGGTGGGGAGGGCTCCTGGCAGTGAGGGCTGCCCGTGCCCAGAGCTGGGATCCTGCTCCAGGCAACGAGGGAGAGCTGCAGACCAAACTCTCCCCTGTTGTTTGTGTCAGCCTGAGTCTCCTTGGCTCTGCAGCCTGTGTCAGTCACTTCTCATGCTACCCCCCATGGACACAGATGAGGAATTAATTCCTTCCTCTCCCCAGCAGCCTTTTACATGCTTGATAGCGTTTATCACATCCCAAGTGATCCCGCGAGCTGCTGCAGCCTCGCCAGCCCTGCCTCTCTCCTTCCCCCTGAGCAACCCAGGAGCAGAAGAGTTAAAAAAAAAATTAAATAAGAAAACTGAAACTGTTGGTGATTATGAATTTTGGCAAGCAGAAAAAAAATTGCAAATTCTTTAGTGTCATGAGGGTGCTTAAAATAAAAGAGCTGTAATGAGACGAGATCCTGTAGCATGTGTGAGCTGAATTGTGCTAGATTGGTTATTCTCATCCTGCATATGATTGCTGATGGCTTCTGCAAGGCGAGGGACGTGGGTTTGGAATGGTTTTCTTTCTGTTTAGTCTCTCTTCTCCCTCGCGCCCTCCCCCTGCTTCCCGGTGGTACAAAGGGTGCCTGGGAGCACGTCCCCTCCTGCAGAAGGGCTGGTGGCAACAGATGTGCCTTGATGACAGGGTGCAGGCGCACCGCCCGCATGGCGCTTGGCTGATTCTGAATGTCACCCCCGGATTTCTCCTGTCAAATGGAGCTGAAGCAAAGGCTCAGGCACGGACCCCCTCTTGTTTCCCCACACACAGCCCCAAACACTTTGTGGATTGAGTGGGTGCTGATTGCAGAAACCAGCAGTGGGTGTGAAGTTGTAATAATCCCATTTTATTAATTACTGGTTTTGCCGAGGAGGAGTTTTGTTCCTGATTGTCCACAATAGAATGAATGTTTTTAACTTCCCTGCTTTCTCTAATTGTACAACCACCTTCTGTGCCCACAAAGAGGAGGGTCAGGGCACTGGCAATCCGTGGCAAGGGCAGCCTGGCCAGGGATGATGGGCAGAGGCGTTTGTCTCTCCTGGCTGACATCCTGTTTGGAGCTCGTGGCATAAACCCGAGGCATTCAGCTGGATCAGAAGCTGCTGAATTCACAGCTCGCTGCACGTGATGGGTGCCCATTGCCCGGGGTGGGCGTGATGCTGCCTGGCACGGGCAGGGCTGTGCTGGTGGTGGGGCTGTAGCTCAGGACAGATGTCCACTGCTTGTTTGCAGGGAACCTGCTCCAGGTTCAGATCAGGGGCAGTCAGTGGTCTCTCCTCACCCTAGCACTCACTCTATCAGTCCTGCTTTGCACCATCTCTCCCAGTTCCTATGGGTGCTCAGTGCCGTTTCAAAGGAATCATTCTCAGCTTTGCTTCTCCTCCGTTTTCCCTGATTTTCTCACCCAGGGAGTGTCTCGGCAAATGTTAAGGCTGGCCAAGATCCCAAACAGTAGGTGTCTAGCAAAAATCAAAACAAACAGGGGAAAAAAACCGAAACTCCCCAGACCCAAAGAGCCAAGTTCAGTGGAGCTGCAGCTGCTCCCACTGGCTCCAGGCTGTCCTGCTGCCTACAGGATGGCCCCACCAGGGAGGGAGGGAGGGAATGGGACACGACAGGGTGGATGCTCCTACCCAAGCGGGAGGCACAGATCCGGAGTCTGAGGCAGGCAGGGAGGGGAGAAAACACCAGCTGAATTTCCTGGAATCCAACCCCATGCGACGTTTCTGGCACTGCTTCGTGGTGGCTGATGCTGGGACGGGATCTGACCCCTCAGCAACGCACACAAACAGCAGTAAACACCCTCTCTTGGCCCGTGCTGACTTACCATGCTCATGGTGGTGCCTCTTGGTGTTCCCTCCCCCAGGTGGAGTTGCTGCTTCTCAGTGTCCCAAAGAAGACAGCAGGAGCTCGGGAGCTTCCCATGAGACCACAGGAACTAAGCGGACCTATGATATGATGGAGGGGAGGATCAGCCGGGGCCTGTCAGCCCGTGATACCTTATCTACCAGCATTGAAGGTGGGTCTGGATGAAACCTTTCACCTGTGTTACGTTAGTGACCCGTGGAGACCTCGTCTTGTCTTCTGTCTGTGTGATGCACCTTCCTGTGCCAGCGTTCTGGGAGTGGCTGGCTGGTATCCCAACAGGACAGCATCTGACCAGCACGGGAGAAAACAGAATGTAGACTGCCCCCTTTGCCTTGAGTGTCTGTCCTGACAGACCAGCTTCAAAAAAAAAAAAAAGCACATTTTAAAAACAGGAAAAAATAAATAATTTAGAAATTGTTGGCATTTATTCTTCTTGTTCCAGGCATCCCTGGTAACGCTGTCGTGTATTCATTGAGAATTAATTCCTGTGTCACATCCCAGCTTTCCCTCTTGGATCTGTTCTAGGTCTCATGGGTCGAGCGATCCCTCCAGACCGACACAGTCCCCATAACCTGAAGGAGCAGCATCACATGCGGGGCTCGATTACACAAGGTAAAGCCTGCAAGCACAAGGTGGGCATGGACAGGGGAAGCATCTCACATGCATGGTCCCTTTTCTGATTGTTGGGGTAGGACAGGAGGAAGCAAGGATGGACACATCAAGGTCCTGCTACAGATCTTTGCAGCCCCTGCTTCGTACTCAGATTTTCAGTCTTGCTCAGCTTCTACCAGCCTAAATTCTGCCAAAGTCAGGGACAAAATTGTCAGTGATTTGCATGAAGCAGGTTGAAATTAGTGGTGAAATGGGTCCAGAAAGTGGTGGTAGATGCGAGGTGGACCAGCTGCATTAGGGGTATAGCTGCTCTGTGGGCTCAGTTGAGTACCAGTCCCTGAGTTACATGTGTTAACTAGAGACCCCCTTGAAGTGAGCATCTGCACGGGGACTGGGAGTCCAGTGTCTGCCTGGGGAATCGCCCTCTGCATCCATCCTCTGCTTGGGGGTTGCAGGAATACCTCGGTCCTACGTGGAGGCCCATGAGGACTACCTCAGAAGAGAAGCCAAACAGCTCAAGAGGGAAAACACTCCACCAAGGGACTTATCTGATGCCTACAAGGTCAGATCTCACGAGGGCCTTACTCCTCTGAAAATGAAATCAGCCCATGAAGACCTGGTAGCCACGGTGAAAGAAGCAGGAAGATCAATCCATGAGATTCCCCGGGAAGAGCTGAGGCGGACACCAGACATCTCTCTGACCAGACCTCTGAAGGAAGGCTCCATCACGCAGGTGAGTATGGAGTGAACAGCAGATGAGGTCAGTCCTGCTCTGCCCTCTGTCCTTGCACACATCCTGGGAGCCATTCCCAAGGTAAAAGGAGAGCAGAGACAGCTTTGGGTTGCATCACTGGTAAGAAGTGACGCTCTGCTTGGGTGCGGGTTGTCCTGCCCCGTCCTTTGAAGGGATCCCTTGCAATCCAAACCATCCTATAACCCTTCCCCACAGATAAATACAAAACCCAGTGAACCCCTGGCATGTTAAGAAAGCAATGGTCCATCTAGATGTGTAAACAAAAGGGGTTCGTACTCTGCCTCTTTTTCAAAGGCAGAGTCAACTGGGTGCCCTCAGCATTTGTGACTCTGGATGCACATAAACTTGGTCTCCTCCCTTCATGGGCAAGTGGCAACCCAGCAGGGCCAGTAGTCAGGATGGAACATGGCATTCTAGCTCCTGTTGGTCTCCAAATATTTGCAGGGTTCCCATGGCACCTTGCAGTGCTATCCCATTTCACAGTGTGTGTAGGAGAGAGGCGTGATGGGCACAGCCAGCCTTCGGCAGTGACTCATCATCATCTTGTTGGAGCACAACAAGACATGCAGGGTGGGCCCTCCACCCTGCCCTGTGCCGAGTGGTTGGCTCTGCTTTGCCGATGGCTGTTGGCTGTTTGACCAAGGAAACTTTGTGTATTGACCCACTGAATGAGGCATCCTGAGTCCTGTTGAAACTCGGTGGGATGCAGTCACTGGGCTCCTTCTTTCTACGCCCCTTTGATGTCCCCTCTGCCTCCTGTCCCCAGGGTACCCCACTGAAGTATGACAGCGGCTCTTCCTCCTCGAGTACCAAAAAGCACGATGTGCGGTCCATCATCGGCAGTCCCGGCAGGACTTTTCACTCTGTGCATTCTCTGGATGTCATCCAAGACCCGAGGAATCTTGAAAGAGCTTACGAAGAGAGCCTGAAAAACAGGCCAAGCCCTGTGACAAACTCGGGTGGCTCCATCGCCAGAGGGGCTCCTGTGATTGTACCCGAGCCGGGCAAGCCCCACCAAGGTGCCCTGGGCTACGAGGACCACCAGGCAGGGCACAGCACGGCGTTCAGCAGCCACTTGCACAGAGGGTCTCCGGTCTCCACGCGGGAGTCCACACCACGGCAGCACGAAGGTGCTTGGCAAACCTTTTACTTGATGGTAAAATTTCTAACAACCGAGCAGGTGAGGTGCGCGGGAGGCGGCTGCTGACCCCACCTGCCCGAGCGGCTCCCAGCAGGTGCCTGTTGAACCCGTTCTTCCCAGCACCCCACGCCCACGGCTGACTCACAGCACTGGGGTGGCTGCCAGGGACAGCTGGGGCTCAGCGCCCTTCCTGGGGGTGCTCACACTGTTGAATGGAGAGCACCTCACCTGCACCAGGGTAACAAAATGGAGGCTTGGGCCCTGGTTGGTGAAGCCATTGGTGTTTCAAAAGTGTCTTTCCTGTCCTGGCAGTGGCCCATGACGTTCTTTTTTTCCATAGGCAGGCAGGAAAGCGGTGCCTGGGACACTGGGTGGGAGTTGTTCACACTTCTCACTAACACCAGCGGTGACCTCTTTGTGCTGAAGAGCGTGGCAGCAAGGCTGCACCACCGGCTGCTTGTGCAGGGTGAATGCACAGATTGCCCAGCGTGGATGTGCTGGGCTGGAGGGATGATTTGGGAAAGGTCTCTCTCCCAAGGAGCAGCTGGGACTTGGCCCACCTCGACCTTGGTGGTGTAACAGGGCATGGCAGTGCAGGGAGGAGGGAAAGGTCCCTCGAGTTCAGGGTAGCTACGATTGTCCCTGTGGGACGTGGCTTGGCCGCAGTGCTCAGTCTCTGACTCATTTCCTTCTGCTCTCTGCAGGGAGCATCACTGCTGGGAAGCCGGTGTCCCAGGACAGGAAGATCACCCCCACATCGAGAGAGCTCACCAACTCCAAGTCTCCGCACGCCCCCGTGCCCGACCACCACCACCCCATCTCCCCGTACGAGCACCTGCTCCGCGGCGTCAGCGGCGTCGATCTGTACCGAGGGCACATCCCGCTGCCTTTCGACCCTGCTGCCATCCCGAGGGGAATCCAGCTGGAAGCAGGTACCTGTGTTGAGGGCACAGTCTGTTCTTTTCCTTCTTATGCTCCAAAAGCCTGAGACCTCTGGAGCTTCACATCTGCATCCTTTCCTCTCCCAGCTGCTGCTTACTACCTGCCAAGGCATCTGGCTCCAAGCCCCACGTACCCGCACCTGTACCCCCCGTACCTCATCCGGGGCTACCCGGACACGGCCGCCATGGAGAACCGCCAGACCATCATCAATGACTACATCACGTCGCAGCAGATGCACCACAACGCCGCAGCCACGGCCATGGCGCAGCGGGCGGACATGCTGCGCGGGCTGTCGCCCCGGGAGCCCTCCCTCGCCCTCAACTATGCAGCAGGTCCTCCCAGCACGGCACTGCCCAGGGCTTTGGGGGCACCACGGGAGAAGGAGGCTGGGTGGGGCTGGCACTGCCAGCTCCAGCGTGGCCGAGCTGCAGCAGCTCGGCGTTGTCCTGACGGCCCTCTCGCTTCTCTCCCCAGGCATCATTGACCTGTCCCAAGTGCCACACCTGCCCGTCCTCGTGCCCCCTACCCCTGGCACCTCTGCCACCACCATGGACCGCATCACCTACATCCCTGGACCCCCCCAGACCTTCGGCAGCCGGCACAGCAGCTCCCCGCTCTCCCCAGGTAATGCTGCAGGTTGCTTTTCCAATGGGAAAATGGTTGAGCGGGATGCTCGTAACCGATCCAAGGCCATGGGCGCAGCTGGGGAGACCCCAGATTAGTTCTTACTCAGGGACTGACTCCCTCTCTTCCGACGTTCTGAGGGCTTCCTTGCTTTTCCCCCTTCTTCCCCAAAGCAAACAGCTCTGTGGAAGGTCATACCCTGGGGACGGCGCCAGGGCAGCTATTCCATGATTTGTCTGGGTTTTGTCGCTTTGGTTGCCCTCGTATGTCCTGCTCCAGGTGACCTTGGATGGAGCCATTCCTAACCTGCTCTGCAGACACAGCGATGTGAAGAGCAGGCAGCATTCCCGGGGGGAATTGCTGCGTCTGCAGCCCTCTCACTGCCTTTCTCACTGGGTTTCAGGAGGGCCCACGCACATGACCAAACAGTCAGGATCATCGGTGTCCGAGCGGGAACGGGAGCGGGAGCGGGAACGAGAGAGGGAGCGTGAAAAATCCATCCTCGCCTCCACCACGGTGGAGCACGCGCCCATCTGGAGACCAGGTAGGCTGGGCAGGAGTCCAGCACCGCACCCTGGGGCCTGTGCTGGGTGGGGGTAGGATCAGGGCTATTGGACAGAGAGCTGAAGAGGCCCTTCCTTGTGCTCTCCCCAGGTACAGAGCAGTCCAGCAGCCGTTCGTCCTCCCACTCCCACAGCCACCAGCACTCTCCCGTCTCACCCCGCACCCACGAGACCATCCAGCAGCGGCCCAGCGTGCTCCACAACACGAGCATGAAGATCATCTCCTCGGAGACCCCCACCCCTTCCGTCCTACGGTAGGTTCCCCCCACCATGGTTTCCAGCGCTTGCCTGGATGCCTGCACCATAACTTAATTAATGAGCATCTCTGAGAGGAAGGAGTGAGAGTTGTTTTCCCTTCAGTCTCAGTGGGAGCAGGATTTGGGGCTTCCAGGGAGGTTGTGATGGGGAGAGGCACATTTTGGTGCCCCAATTCTTTTGCTTTTCCTGGTGGCTTTTCGTGCTACCAGGAAGAAAAGTAGGAGTATGCCTATGCCCAAATACAGGTATTGCTTCTCTTGCTGAAGATTGCCTGGCGGTGAAGTTATCAAGGTCTCTGGGACTTGTCCATGGGTTTTTTGTTCTCCAGTCAATGCATTCAGGCCCAATGCCCTGTGGCCAGTTCCTGTGGTGGAGGCTCCATCCAAGCCCTCCTCACTGGCCCTGCATGGGCAACCCTGCGCTCAGGAGCCCTGGGAGGAGCTCAGCCAGGCAAGGCTGCACGCTGAGGCTCTGGTAACAGCACTCCCTTTCTCCATGTGCTTCTCTCATCTTGACCTTGTCCTCATTTCCTTCCAGGTCCTCCTCCACCACTACCACGTCCCCGATCCGCTCTGCCGCCTTCCCCTCGGCCTCCACGCTGCGCTCCTCCCTCGGCGCGGCCGACGGCTACGCGGCCCCGCTGGACCCGGCCATCCTGCAGAAAGAGGCCTCGAGGGCGCGGGAGGCCAAGACAGAACGAGCCCAGACTGACAACAACGTCTACACCTCAAAGCTGCCCAGTGGGGCCAACCTCGAGCAGTCGCCTTCGCCCATCAAAGCCATGGAGTCGAGGCCTTTGCCCGCCTCCGGACCTGGTTCTTCTCATCACTATGGCAGAGGACAGGGGAAAAGCCAGCAGCACCACCACCCTCTGGACCAGCAGCACGCAGCCTCAGGCTCCGAGCAGCACAGCAGAGAAAAGAGTCAGAGTAAACGCTTCTCCATGCAGGAGCAGGAGCTCCGAGCACTCGGTAAGAGCGCCACGGCAGCGGGCAGCTTTACAGATGTGATTGTTTATCATGCACCAAATGCCTTGCATGATATACGGGGCAGTGAGAAAGAGGCTCACTGAGTAATGACTCCAATGGTGGTGGTCAGAAATTGGAGGGCAGAGGTGAGAGAGCTGTGGCCAACACCCATTTTATTTCATTATTTCTAATTTTTAGTTGCACATTTTGGCTGTTGGCTCCATCAGCTCCCCAAGCGTGCTTGTCTCTCTGCTTCCTGGTCGTTGTGTTATTCCAGACTTTTTTATTTTTGCATGTTTCAAGGATGTTCCCTTCTGTCACCCTCTTTTGGTTTTTCCCGTTGCCAAGTCCTGTTTTGCAAATGTTGTCCAGTTCCTGGTATTGCTTTTTACAGACAATAGCCATTTGCTAATTTCGATTTCCCCATCCTTAGAAATTCCCAGGCAGTCTGTAAGGAACAGTTGTGGGTAATAAATCAAACAAGCAAAGCAGGGAACTGGGATTGTGAGCGTGACAAGGCTGCTGGCCATCAGACAAGCACCTCCCTGCTCATGAGCTGCAGGGTCTCAGAGGGCTTTGTGGGTCTCAGCTTGGATGGGGTCCCTGTGCTCGGGGTGACCTCACTCAGGGTCCTGGTGCTGAACTCTGCCCAAGGTGGGCACCATGGACCTGGCTGTCCCTGGATCACTCAGCCCAGCTGTGCTCAGCTGCCATTTCCAGAGCAAACCACAAGAACCACCTAATAGGAATCTTGTGTAAGACACAAGAGGGCTGGGATTAGTTATTCCAATAGAAAGTGCAGGGAGGGGGATGGATTTCAAGGTCTGGGTCATTCTTGATGGGACCAACCTTCACCCAGAGCATTCATCCAGGCTCCCACCAGCATGCAGAAGCAACAAGCAGCCTGTGGGGGTTTGGTGGGACCCCATCTTCAAGTTGCAGCAGCTGCCTTGGCCATCAGCACTGGGAGTTTCTGCCCCACTCCCCTTCCCAGAACCCAAGGATGGAGAGGATACGGCAGCATGGCTGGGGAGAAGAGCTGCATCCCATCCCACCCCTCAGTCATGTCTGGTCCTGGCACCTTCTAGCAGCGTGTTCCAGGACCATGGATGTGCCTCTGGCCATGGTGCACTCCCTGGCTGAGCTTTCCCCACGTTTTTCCCTGGCACCTGTGCTTCATCCAGCTGAGTGTTGTGCTGGGGAGAGGGGCAGCTCGGCAATGGCCATGATCTTAGAGAGAGGAGGTGCTGTTCCTCAGGACCTAAGTGTTGGTTAGAGACCTTTCCAGAGCAGGATACTTCATCTTGGGTGGATCTGGAGTGTGCTCCCTTCAGTGCTGGCATGCATGGGGTAATGGGGGATGCTGAGGTTCTCTGTGGAGTCCTCCCCTCCCCGTGCCTCAGGTACAGGGAGGAAGCCTCCAGCAGTGCTGTGGGTCCCCTGCCACATCTGCCTGCTGAGGGCAGTCCCTAGGAATGGAGTGTTAGGAGGGTGGAGGTCTGTGGAGGCAAAAGCTGTGTTACCAAATGTGCTTGGCTGGAGAGAGGCAGCGTTTGCCTCCTCCAGGGCCCCTCCATCCTCTGTCTCTCCTCTGCTGAAGCAGAACCCATCCATGCCTCAGTTTCCTCTCTCTGTTGAAAGGTGATGGTGGTCCCTCATTCCAGCTCTGTTTTGATGCAGTTTCAGTCTGTGCAGCGGCTTGTGCAGCTTTGGTGGACTTGTCAGTGGTAGGTTCATGGTTGGACTCAATGAGCTTGGAGGTCTTCCCAGCCTAAATGGTTCTATGGGTCTATGCAAGGCATTAAAAAGCAGAGAATGGTCAAATTCTGCCCCTGTGGTTTGTGAGCCCACTGTCTCTGGAGTGGCATCTGGGGTCTCCAGGGCCTCACATCCAGTTTTCAAGCCCCTGATTCTGGCCATGCTGGGCTTGGGGCTTTGCTTTGTAATGCACTTGGAGACCTCCTGTGCAGCCACCTCCACTCTCTCTGGGCATCGCTGTCCCCCTGGGCGCAGTGGGGCTTTCAGTGGGTGGAGAAAATGGGGGAACAAGTTGTGAACCTGCAGAGGTTGGACTTGGTCCCTGGCTCTCCTGCTGTCACTGAGAGCTGCTGAGTGTCCAGCTCTGCAGGAATGAGACATCACCTCTTCACAGCAGCCATCAGCACAGCTGGACATCCACGGTGGCCCTGCAGTGTGACCTGCCAGGTCTTCCCTCATCTCTTTCTTCCCCCATTCTGCTGAACATGTGACTCCACCCACAAGCGATGGTGCAGCGGTGCCAGGGAAAAGCTAAGTGAGCTCCTCTATTAATTCCCTTCCATTTCCTCAGGCTTTCATGGAGGCTACAGCCCTGAGCGGATGGAAGCAGTGAGTCCCGTGAGCTCGCCCAGCCTGTCCCACGAGAAAGGGGCCAAGCTGCTGCAGGACACGGAGAAGGGGCATGGGGAGCATGACCTGAGGCAGAAGCAGCAAGGTGAGAACAGGGGCTGGTGCGGGAGAGCCCAGGCTGGCTGTGCTCCAGTGCTGGGATGGCATTCGAGGGAAGGGACACGGATGTCATCTCATTCCTGCTCTCTCCTTGGTGTCCCCCAGGCTCGCTGAAGGCCTCAGCTCCCGAAGCCGCCCACCTGCAGCACCTGCGGCAGCCCGACGGCCCCCAGTGCCAGCCCCTGCAGTCCAGCCAGAGCATCAAGGGCATGAACCAGCGGGTGGTCACGCTGGCCCAGCACATCAGTGTAACTAACTAACCTCATTCACCTCTGTCACCTTCCCGCTGGGGCTCCGGGGAGGAGGGGAGAGCTCGGTGAAACACGTCTGGTGGGGATGGGCTGGGAGTGATGCTGGAGATTTCAGCTCCTCTAGTTGGGGGCTGGAGAGCAAGGGACGTCAGGGGTGTTTGTGTCCCCGAGAAGCCCATCAGAAGAGCTGTTGCAGACAGGAGGCAGAAGTTCCATCTGCAGGGACAAACCAGCCCGTTTCCCTCCTGCTCGCCCTCTTAGTTGGGCCCGGCAAGGCAAAGGTCGGGAGCAGCTCCATCTCTGACTCGGGTTTCTTCTCCAGGAGGTCATCACGCAGGACTACACGCGCCACCACCCGCAGCAGCTCAACTCCCACATCCAGGCGCCGGTGTACTCGTTCCCCGGGGCGGCGTGCCCGGTGCTGGACCTGCGCCGCACCCCCAGCGAGGCCTTCCTGCAGCAGCAGGAGCACACGGCGGCCTCGCGCATCTCCCCGCACAACGAAGGGGGCAAGAGGTGAGCTCAGGGGCCCAGCCGGGCTGGCACAGGTGGGCTTGTGCCAGTCTGAGCTCAGATGGACCCAGGTGGTTCGGAAGTGGGGCGGGTGCCCCTTGGCTGCCGGGCACCGCGGTGAGGGGGTGCGCGGGGCAGGCTGGAGTTTGGCGTTGCTCTCCCCACCTCGGTGCTGTGGGGATTCCCTGCTTACACAGCCCTATTCCTTTCTGATCTGGGCGTCTTTCCCCTGGCGTGGTGCCTCTTGCCATCCCTGTTGTCCTAGAGATGCTCTTTAGACTCCCTTAGAGTCCATGCAGAATTCCCTTCCCGATCTCACCCGTGTCACAGCATGGTTTAGGTGGGAAGGGATCTCTCGAGATCATCCAGCCCAGCAGTGTCCTCTTGAGCCTGGGTCATGGCCAGTTGGGTTCAGAATATCTCCACTGTTAGAGACAGCACCTCTCTGGCCAACCTGTCCCAGCATTTCAGCACTCTCACAGGAAAAAATGGTTTTCTTGTGTTGGGATGGAATTTCGTGTGTTTCGTTTGTGCCTGTTGCCTCTTGTCCTGTCACTGTTCTCAGTCCCTGACCACAGATGATTCCAAAAAACCTGAAGCAACATGTTTTCCATTGGTTCAAAGTTAATTTTAACTTCATCTTTCACAGTGAATCAGAAGTTTATTAGACACAGGTGCCCTGACAACTGCAATTGTTCATTTCAGCCACCACCTGTATTTGTTTTAAAGTCACTTTCAAATCCCTGTGCTGCTACAAGGCAGGTCTGATTGCTGTTGTATGGAATTAAAAAATGGGTCTGTCTTCCCACCCAAACACCCACCCAGATGTATCCAGGAAGGAGTGGTGCCTTGTCAGTAAATGGGATTTTTCTTCCCAGCTCTGCCTGGTCCTAGAGTTGGCTTTATAACATGAAGGAAAAGAGCCCAGCCCTGACCACCCAGTGATGAAAAAAACTGGGGGAAAAAAGAGAAACCACAGAAAGAACAAAGACGTAAATTCCCAGAACTCGCCGTGAGGAATTCCTCGCAGACTCGAGCCTGGCTGTCTCCCAGGCTCTGGCCACGGGCAGGCATCAGGGGCCAGTATTGATCCTCTCCAAGCTGCCCCAGCTCCAGGCCCCCTCCTGCAGCCACCCAGCTCCTGTGTGGCCCTGGCCAGGAGGATGGGAGGCGGCGGATTCTGCCTCCGCTGTGTTCACAAAACACTGAGAATCAAAAGCAGTGTCCCCAAAAGGTTCACATCACAGCCCTCCACAGGGATCCGTGCGTCCCTGCCACCAGCAGGTCCCTCCTGGGCCGCTGTGTTTGGGGTGGCTCAGCTGTCCCACTGTCGGGGGATCAGGCCCAGGGCTCGGCTCAGCCCAGCCCTGCCTGCCCAAGCCACGCTCTCCCTCTGGCCCGTGCTGAGCAGCACCAGGAGCCCTGCTCCCCTCCCAGCCCCGAGCTGCTGCATGGGGACGGGGGTGGCACGGTGAACGATGGCATGTCCTGTCAATGCACCGGGACAGGGGCTGGCACGGTGAACGATGGCATGTCCTGTCACTGCACGGGGACAGGGGCTGTCACGGTGAACCGGTGGCATGTCCTGTGGCTGCACGGGGACAGAGGCTGGCACGCTGACCCGATGGCATGTCCCATGGCTGCACAGGACAGGGGCTGGCACATTGAACCGATGGCGTGTCCTGTCACTGCACAGGGACAGGGGCTGGCACGGTGACCCGATGGCATGTTCCATTGGTGCACAGTGACAGGGGTCGGCACGCTGACCCGATGGCATGTCCTGTCACTGCACGGGGACACGGGCTGGCACGCTGACCCGATGGCATGTCCTGTGGCTGTGCAGGTCCCCGGAGCAGGGCAAGGCGGCGGCCGGGGGCCCGGACAGCTGTATCGAGCCGGTGTCTCCACCAGACGGCGTGGGAGAAGCGGAGCACGCCAAGAGCGCCCCGTACCCCGTCCTGTTCCGCGAGGGAGAGCCCATGGACCAGAGGTACAGCCCGGGGGCGGTGCCGGGGGCAGCTGGGGATGGGGATGTCCCCACACATGGCCTGGCCTGGGCTGCTTTCCCTGCTGCCCAAAGCAGTGACCCATCCCAGGGTGCGGTGTTTGCCACGGCTTTTCAATACCGTGGGGTACATTTATTGTTGGGATAGGGAGAGAGGCTGGAGATGCTGAGTATCCCGGGAGCTCCCAGCCTGATCCAGCAGTTACACTGAGGGAAGAGGCTCTTGAGATAGGGCTTTGTGCAGTGGACGTTGCAGAGGTTTCCAATGGTCTTCTGCTCCACAGGATGGGGTCCAAGTCCCCAGGAAACAACGCTCAGCGTCCAGCTTTCTTCAGCAAGCTGACCGAGAGCAACTCTGCCATGGTGAAGTCCAAGAAGCAGGAGATCATCAAGAAGCTCAGCACGACCAACAAAAACGAGACGGAGTACAGTAAGAACCTGTGGGGAGGCGAATGCAGGGCACCAGGGGAGGAAAAGCCTCGAGGACACATGAAGCAAAGGAGATTTGGGAATGGGGGCTGCTGTGTTAAAGGTCTGGGAGCTCCCAGCCAGCTGTGTCTGCACTGAAGAGTCAGACTCGATGGTCCTTGTGGGTCCCTTCCAACTCAGAATATTCTGTGATTCTATGAAGCACAAGGTCCAAATGTTTCCTAGAATGCTCTGTACTTGTGCCAGCGGTGACTGTGTGCTTCTGGGGAGGCAGTGGGAGACTTCCCAGCCTGGTCTCTGTGCTCCCAGGCTGTCAATCCCACCCGCACCAGATAACCTCAGTAGGAAGGAAATAATGAGCTGAGCATGCAGGAGACTTAAGAGCAATTGATATTTTAATGACTGGCCAGCCAAGCTGAATCCTTCCTCCTTGAGATGCATCTCCCCCCATCCTTACTTTAAGCCCTACATCAATATTGGTGCAGCTCTGTAAAACTAACCGGGCTGGCTCAGATTAGAAATTCAGCCCGTTCATTCATTAACCACTAATAGAGTAGATAGGATCATAATTTAATTTAGCCCAGCATTATACAGTCAATACTAATTCAATTTGAATCCCTCTTACAACAGCTGCATCGGATAAGAGGGACCGAGCTGTCTCGTCTCCTGGATGATGTTACCATGAGCCAACAGTATTGTTATGCCCCTTTGGGGACACGTGGCTGAACCCCCTGACCTTCCACACTTTCCCTTATCAAGAAAAAATATATAGAAATTGGATACGCCTCTTATTTGATGAGAATTTTTGTTATTCTAAGAAAAGCAATATCCAAGTCAAACAGCTCAGCTAAGAGGGAAAATATTGATTTAACATTTCTCCTCCTCCTCCTCGCCCTCTCCACTGCCCAGACCTGCTCCATGGATAGGGGGCATTGAGCCTTTGAAAATCCCATAGGCAGGAGAGAGGGTTTGGCTTCATGGAGCTTGTAATCCCCAAGGGCAGGAGGGAGGAAGGGAAGGGAGGCCAGCACTGAGCACAAAAACATTGCCCTGGCTTCCTGGGCTCTGCTTTTTTGCCCTTTCCCACCTGGTGAAGGTGCCCACTGCGGATCTCCCAAAGGCACTGGGAGTTATTCCTGGTGCCAGCCAGCGCCCGCAGACCCACCCCTGTGCCTGGGGCAGCTGGGCTGCTGTCAGGAGTGCTGTGACATGGCTGCCACGGCAGGTCCTCCCTGCCCCTAAGCTGCGTGTGCTGCTCTCCGTACTGAAGAGCTTCTTTGTTTTTCTCCAGATGTGGGGCAGCCTGGGACAGAGATTTTCAACATGCCGGCGATTACCGGAGCAGGTAACTCCCCACATACCTGTACCTTGTTCCCCACAGGGCTTACAGCTATGGAGAGCAGGAGGCCCAGTAGATTTAGGCATCTCCTTTGTTTTGTTTGCCCTTAAGGCCAAGTCTAACAGTTGCTGAGAGGCAGAAGCCTCGGGACACACCGTAACTCCCTGCTGTTGGGTTGGAGAAAGGGCAGTGTAATTCCTTGGAAAGCCTGGCAGAGTTTGAGGAGAGGTTAAAGGTCAAGCCAGGGTTGGTGCCATCAGAGGGTTAAACCATCTTAGGAAGGTGGACCTCACACCTGGAGAGAGCACCCTGCTTCTGGTGGGACCTTGTGGTCACCTGTGGGAGGGTGGGAGGGCAGTGGGGTCTCTGTCACTGCGGGCTGGGCAGGATGCAGGAGCCAGCTGCAAAAGCAAACTGGGGCAAGAGCAGCACCCTGTGCTGGGCAAAGTGGTGATGCTGAGGACCAGAAGGGAGATGAGGGGTGCTGGGGCAGGAGGAGGTGTTTCCTGGGAGTTGGAGGAGTGCTCAGGCCCACAACCAGCCCGAGGGGGAACGACAGCGGGAAGCTGTCACGCTGTTGCCACCTGCAACGTGTCCAGGTGGGCTCACGAATGGAGTGAATCCCCACGGAGGAATACTAATTGCTACTTAATTGATTAAGGATTAATGCTCTCCTACAGCAGGAATGCCTTCAGGTTGTTAGTTTTAAGTAGCAGAACAGCAGCTTTTCCACAGCCAAGGGCAGGAGGTGCTGTGAGCAGGGGTTTGCTGCGGTGGGAGGGCCAGCGGTGTAGGACTGCTCAGCAGTGGAAATGAGTTTGGGAGAAGGAGTGAGCTGGCATCAGCTGCTGGGGTGAGCAGGTGCAGCCAGGTAGGACCTGAGGGGCCCTGGCAGACAAGATTTGAGGGTCAGTTGTGGCTAGAGGGGACCAGCAAAGACCCTGCCTGTTTTGACAGCAAGACAAATGTTCCAGCCAGGTTTACGGGAACCTGGGATCTGCCCCTTTCCAAGCAGAGGGGCAGGGATCCCAGAACGAACACCCCAGGATGGGGTCAGCTGGGGGGCCTGGCAGCTGTGTGTCTGTATTTTGCCCTTGCTTGTTCCCTGTAACTGCCACCCTGGGAATGACGGTGGCGTGGCTGAGCCTCTGGTCCCTGTGCGGTGCTGCTCCATAACTGCATGGCTTGAGACTCACACCCACGCGGACACTTCGCCTCTGCATCCTGTCCCGCAGCCGTGGCCCGGCCCGGGGGGCCTGGTCCCCGTGGGAAGCCGGCCCGGGGGGAAGGGGGGCTGGGGCAGAGGGCAGGGGGCTTGCAGAGAGCGCGAGGAGGGACAGCAGGATGCTCCCCTCTCCCTGTGTGGCCCGACCCACACAGGCAGCTCTGGGGGCTGCCTGCATCCTCTCACCCCAGGGCCGAATCCAGGCACGTCCTTCTCATCAGGTGTTTTTGTGGGGTACTCCTTCTTCCTTCCCTGGCTTCCTTTATGGGAAACTGCCCCAGCCTCCAAATTCCTGGCACACTGACTTTTGCTACGTGTGCATATGGACCCCACATCCAAGTGACTTTCCTCCTGCCCCCATGCCGAGCCTGGCTGGGCTGGGAGCGCAGCCCCTGCTCCTTGGAGATGCTCCCTGGGGCTCAGCGACAAACCCTTGTCCCC
>VZTG01009063.1:168679-293021 GCA_013397845.1 Melanocharis versteri | reverse complement strand
TTTTTTTTTTTAAGAAAAAAAAATCCGAGACAATGCACAAGCGATGTGGAAAGTCTTTCCGTTCCCAGGTTATTGCTGCTGGTGTCTCCGTGGCTCTGAGCTGTACAAACTCACAGAGCTGATGTCTGGGCAAAACGCTATTAAAAATGTTGCAGATTTTGCTGGGAAAAAAAAGAATTATCCAAATCTGACCCATCTTCAAAGCCGCCTCCTTAGCTGATTCGGAAAAAGAGCGGAAAAAACCCCAACCACAACAAAGAATAAAGTTCCCACTTGGCACAGTAGCAATACTGTGTGCTGCTTGGTGTCTGCAGACGTCCAGGAAGGCGCTGGCGGAAGGTGGCTCCGGAGCTGCCAGGGTGGCATCACAGACCCTGCCAGCGACCCAGCGAGGGCTGAGAGTGGCCAGAGGGGCGAGAGGAGGGCAGTGGAGCTGCTGCCTTTGGGGCTCTGCCCAGCTGCTCTCACCAGTGGCACTGCAGCACACCAGGGATGGAGGTACTGGGGTGGCATTCGGGTCCCTCGGCGCGTGGGCACCGTGTGCCAGCCCTGCAGCCGGGTGTTGGGACACTGGGAATGGCCACAGGCTCCAGCCAGGAGCTGCAGAGCCGCCTTCTCTCCACCCTAGCTGGGGCAGGGCTGGCTTGCCCTCCCTGTTGGCCATGGGCAGCACCCAGAGCCGTGGGATGGAGGGAGAGGAGCCTGTCCCACCCCTCAGTGCCAACCCCAGAGCTGTGGGATGGAGGGAGAGGAGCCTGTCCCACCCCTCAGTGCCAACCCCGGAGCCGTGGGATGGAGGAAGAGGAGCCTGTCCCACCCCTCAGTGCCATCCCCAGAGCCGTGGGATGGAGGGAAAGGAGCCTGTCCCACTCCTCAGTGCCATCCCCAGAGCTGTGGGATGAAGAGGAGCCTGTCCCACCCCTCAGTGCCAACCCCAGAGCTGTGTTTCTCTTCTCTCATTTCCACGGTTGTGTGTGTGCACGGTGAGGGGCTGGGGCTGGCCAGGAGCCCACAGCACAGCAGTACCTGAGGCCGTGCCGTGAGCGTGCCAGAAGAGCTCTGAGGTGTTGGTGAGGTTGTTTCAGCCCTTTTGGGGTTCGTGGCTCTGTGCTGCTGGACGGATGGTGGGGCAGATGTTACCCCCAGCGTGTGCAGGAGGGGACAGTGCTGCGGCCTGGGAGGACATGACCGTGCTGGGGAGACGCTGCTGACACCGAGATGCTGCAGGGCTCCAGCAGCCTCATCCCCCTGCTCAGTGGGATCCTTTGGGATCATTCCTGAATGGGGGAACGTGACAGCGTTGCTGATGTTCCCAGCTCTGTGCAGGAGCTCAGGCCCTGACTGTGTCCTGTACCCCCATCCTGCCTGCCCTCGGCTGGGGGAGCAGCCCAGGGATGCAGGAGACCGGCTGAGGCCAGGACAGGTGGGTTTTGCTCCAGTGGGATCCCCCCTCGTTGAGAGCTCTGCCCCACACTCGGCCGCAAGCTCCGCTTGGTTTTGGCACTCGCTGTCTTGCTGTGTCTCCATTTTTGGGTCTCCCCACGCACAGCCCATCCCCAGACCCTCGTGGAGCTGCCTGTCCCTGGCAGCAGCAGGGGCGGGGATGGAGGGACTCTGAAGGGAGCACTGGAGCAGCAGCAGCTCCCACTGGGCAGCTCTGAGCCCCCTCGCTGGGGTGCAGGAGCAGAGCATCCTCCTGCTGCGGGTTAATTAATCTGTGTCAAATCAATGAGCTGGCAGCGTGTGGGGCAGGAGGCCCGGAGCGGCTCGGTGGGGATCTCCCCTGCACCCAGGAGGCTGCAGAGGGATGGCCCTGAGCTTTACCTGCTCAGGCCTGGGCTCAGGGGAGTGTGGCTTTGGGAAAGGAGGAGCTGCTGATCCTGTAGGTTGGGGTGTTCCCCCCTCTGGCCCTCGTTCTCCCCGCTGAGGCATCTCAAGCACCCCAAAATCTCACAGGGTCTGACAGCACTTCCTCGTGCTGTTGGCTGCAGTTGTGCAATCCAGGAGAAACACTAAACTATTCCAAAACCCCAAGTTTAAACTTAATGTTCGCCAGCTTTGTAACTTGTACAAACGCAAACAAATCACTGGACAATTTATCTCTTGAGCTGTGCTGGGGGGTGAAGTGTCTCTGTGTGAACCCAGCCTGTGCACAGCTGCTCTGGAGGGATTTGTACGAGTGTGCAGAGACCACCAGGTGTAAATAATGCCACAGCTTGCTCCAGAGGGGAGGGGGTTCTGCGTAAGGTGACGGGTTTGTTCACTGTTACTGTGCTCGGCGTGCCCGCCAGCGAGCGGTGGGGGGACAGTGGGCGACCGCTGCCGTGCTGGTTAAATAATAAAAAAGCAAACAAACCAACCCAACCCAAAACTTATTTGGCAGCAGAAAGCAGCTCCTGCCCGTGGGGGTGTGGGAGCCCGGGCAGGACGAGCTGCTCACGGGGCAGCTGAGGTGGCTGCAGGAAAAGGGGTGTGGGGGGGTTAAGGGACCCCCGTGCTGGCATTGATGGGGTGTCCGAGGTAAAGTGGGCTGTGGGGATGAAGGGGTGGTGGCAGCCGGTGTTTCTCTGTGTGTGAGGGCACACTGAGCACCCCTAGACCCTCATTTCATTGACCCAGGGCTGTAGGAAATTTCGGGGCAGGCTAATGAGCCACTACCTAATTGAGACGTGAAACCTTGTTAAGAAGCCCTGGTGTCTTTTTGTGGGTCTAAATTGCTTTACCTCCAACACCTGTCCCTTGGGGTGTGATTAACTTCAGCTGGGAGTCCCCAAGTGCCCCTCCCACAGCGATGCCATAGACTGGGGAGCTCTTCCCACTGCTGGAGGGTGTGTGAGGTGGGGGAGTGATGAGTGGGGGTCACTGAGCTGGGGGGGATGGCCGTGCATGAGGATTCATTGATGACTGTGTGGAATTTGGTCCGTTGAATGGCTGTTAGGTGCTTTGGGGGCCTTCTGCTGCCTTTCCTGGCACTCAGAAATGGATTTTGCACAAACGATGTTTTCCTGAGCACAGCGATGACCGTTTCAGCCTGGGTTTATCCCTGCCTTCTGCTGCTGCCTGACTGCTTTGTCTGCCCAGGGGATATCCAAAAGTTTCTTTCTCCATACTGCTGGGATTCACTCCAGATCATCTGGATTGCTGAGACACCCTCTGAAATCCCTCCAGGTATGTACCCACACTGACCAAATCTGCCTCCTCCAGTCTCTGTGTGCCGCTCCAACAACCAGCTGCCATGGCGATGCACTGGACAGATACTGCTGGCTCTTAAAAATCAGCCTAAAGATCTCTTGAGACCGGTGATTTTGTTGAAAACCCTTCGTGGAAAGGCTTTTGCCACTCTGAAGGCAATTAGAGTCAGTTAATAACCAGTACAAACAGGAGCTGGGCTGTTCAACCTCTCCCATCAGGGTTTAAATGCTGACAAGGGCTGACAGCCGTCTCCCTGGTCAATAATTCACACTGATGCCGAAGAAACAGAAGGTGGGAAAACTCTAAATTCAAGGCCAACACTTAGAATTTAATGATGGAAAACTTTAGGTCTACTTGCAAAGCTCTTACATAAAGAGATGAAAATGAAATGGGACAAAAGCAGATGGCTTTGAAAATCAGCAGTAAAAACATGTCAGCAATCCAGACTTGTATTTTGGGTGGCAGACAGGAGTTCTTTAGGGGAAAGGGAAGATAAAAGACGTCCCTGATGCCTTTGCCCTGGACAGACTGTGAGAAGGTGCAGGAGCATTGTGACCTTCTGGTGATGGATCAGTGTTTAGTTAGGATTAGAGATTTTTTTTTTTCTTTTGGAAGGACTAAAACAAGAAGGTTTTTTTTTTCGTTAGCTAGGCCAGGTTGAGTGACAAGAGCAGGGAGAAAAGGGCACGAGGTGGAGGCTGTCCTTGTGCACCCCAGGACACTGCACTGGGCACCAGCACCCTCCCAGCGCTGCAGGTGCTGTGTGGGTGATGAAGGGGAATGGGATAAGCAGGGCAAGCTTTTTTTTTAAAAAAAATGGTACAAATCCCACCAAAATACCCGGTGCTGGTAGCACGCAGCCCTGTGTCCTCCCACGATGGTGGCCCACAGGCCTCACACACCTCACAACCAGCCCCAGCAGGGCAGGGGCTCCCCAAACTGTTCCTGGGCTCTGTATGGCAGTAAGCATTTGATACTCTCCTAACAATTGCAATCCAAATAGCCATTCATCCATCCTTGTGGTTTGCCATGAGGTTATAGATGCTCTGTGATGATGATGCAGAGAGCTAAAGAGCTGATCTTGGCAGGAGATGAGACAGGGTAGGCTGGTGAGTAACTTGGAAGGAAAATAGAGCAGTTTTTGGTGGGAAGCCTGGCTCTTATCAGCGCTGGGACCCTGAAGGGTGTTGGGCAGAAGCAGAGGTGTCCAGGCTGGCTGAGCTCTGCCTGGCTTCTGTGCCATCTGGGAAGAATTGGGTTCATAAGAGACTTAGGAATGAGTGTCGCTGTGTGCGTGTGTGAGTAACAGCTGAATTAATTGTCAGGTTTATTTATCCTCTCATTTTTTGGCCTCCTGCAATTACCAGAAAGTATTTGTCAGGACTCCAGGCAGTGGAGTGGTAATAAATCACTGGCCACTGACGGGAGGTTGGAGCAGTTGTATCTGGAGTGATCCGAGATTGGTGTTGGTGTTACTGAAGGGCGAGTGCTCTGAGGGGCAGGGGGCCTGCAGCACAAGCAAACAAACCAACAAACAAACCAGCCAGCTTTGCAGGAATACTCCTGAAACTAAATCCATGGCTGCACAGTTCTCCAGCTGTGGAGAAATCCCTTCACAGGGATGCAGGGGGGCTTGGGGAGGTGAAGCCTGGGCAGCCACCAGCACATGGGACATTGCCAGGTCCTGCAGGGCTGCAAGTCCCTTCCCAGGGTGGCACCAGGGTGGCCAAAGCCACCCCTGTGAAATGCACAGCATCCGCCTGGAAATCTGCAGAAAGAGGGTTGAAAGGTGAAATCCTTGTGCTGCAAACACAGCACTTTCTGGATCCTGCTTTCCAGGACGGGAGGGTGTCCGGGCCCCAGCGAGGAGGGACCGCGTTCATCTCAGCTGCAGGCACAGCTGACAGGTGAGGCTTTCCTCTTGTTGGCCCTTGGAAAAGGAGACCGGGCAGAAAGGGCTGCCCGTGGTGCTCGGGAGGCCGGCCCAGAGATCAGTTTCACCACCAGCATCGTGGGGAGTGCATCGGTCACACATCGCTCCCAGCGCCTGGGTTTGAAGAGGCCGGTGTGTTTCCCTTCTTTGGAAATAATCCCACTGTCCCTCTGTAAATGCATGGAACCTGACGAAGCACAGGGTGTTGCAGGGGTGGTAAGCTCCATCTGGAGAGCTGTCTGCTTTGAAGTCGGATGCTGTTTTAAACTCTGCAGGGTACTTTTGCTTAGGAAAAGCAGCAGTTGTCAGGAAAGATTGATCTTGGTCCAGAAATTTTTGCTGCTCCCCGACTTCTTTTCGTATTTATTAGTCATTTGCAATCTCTTTGATGACTAAATGCATGTTCAGCTTGGAGAAAACTGTCACAGTATTTGCTGAGGCAAGTCAGGGCACAGGAGATGCTGACCACATTGGCCATGCTAATGATGGCACATCTAGATTAGTCATTATTAATTGCCATGGCAGCCCCAGTGCTCCCGAGCAGATGCTGAGGAAACCCATGGAGCCAGCAGGAGCCCTGGGGAGGTTGTTGTGAGGTCTCACCCGTGGGCAGTTGTTCCCTAAGGCTGCAGGTCAGTATTTGTGGAAAACATGGTGCCTGTGGGAGAGGGGCAGCACCAGGAGCTCCTGGGGGTTCCTCTCCTGCAATGGCACAGGAGGAAGGAAGGGAAGGTTTCATGAAGAGCAAAAAGCCAAGCAGCACCATCCAGGAGGTTGCTGTCGAAGACACTCCATCCTAATTCAACGCGTTCCTCAAACTGCTCAGTGCAGCTGTCAGCAGGCGTGGCCTGACGGGCCCCAAATCAGCTCCAGTGAGCAGGGATTCTGAAGAGGTTTAGACTCCACTGGCCGGGGTGTTTGTTTGCAAAAGTTCAGGCTTCAGCTGTGAAATCCTGATCCAGCTCTGCCCAAGACCCAGGAGTATTTTCTGCTGCTGTTTCGTCCTGAGCCCTTTCCAGAAAGCGAAGCAGCTGCCAGAGGTCAGACGCGAGGAACCCGGTCGGTGTGTGCCTGAAGATGGGTGCCAGGTCTGGATCTGCATTCCAGTTGGACCAAAGCAGAGCTTTCCCCCATGGGGATGTTAATCCTGGGCCTTGGCTTAGAGCCGTCTCCAGCTTTCATGTTTTTGGAACTGAGAAAGAGCGCCATTCCGTTCAAGGGAAGAACAAACCCTCATACCCCAACTCTATACACCAGTGAGAAGTCACACTGAAACCCATCTAACTCCACCCCACTGGACTCATTTTTAAGCTACCAGTCTCCATGGGCTGCCAGAACCCCTGAGCTGGAGCTGCTTCCTCTGTCCACTGGTGAAGGAGAAACCAAACAGCAGAGGTTGGAAACCAAATAGCAGAGGTTGCTCTTGGGTCTCTTTGAGGGGGAGGGCAGCCTTTTTATTAGGTTCAGATGTTGCTTTCTGCCCCGGGCCATGCTGGGAAGTAAAGCAGAGTGTGTTAATGTTGGCTGGAAGAACCTCTGTGGAAATAGGCAGGTTGTAGAAATATCAGGTTTCTCCTGTGCCCGTTTCCTGGGGGAATGGGCGAGATGGGCCAGCATGGGAGGCACGGGCATGGGCAAGGAGTCACCCCGTGCTGAGCTGAGGCTGCTGAGCAGCCTCTTCCCTTCCTCTCCAGACTCTACCAGCAATGAGTGTGCCTTCAGCCAGGCACCCACTTCTCCAGGGCTCTTGGGTACCTGCTGTCCCCTGGCCAGTGGCTGCTGTCCCCGAGCCAATGGCACCCGCAGGAGAGTTGGTCCCAGTGCTGAGCTGATGGATTCCTTCTGGAACTGTTCCCTGTTGGGAGATGTGGAGGTGGAGGGCTCTCTGCGAAGGGCAAGGCTGTTCTCCAGATGTTCTTTTTCACCATTAGGCAGTGTTTAAACACACTGTGATTTCCCTCCCCACTTCCTTCGGAGTGCACAGAGAGGAGAGACCCTTGGAGGGGTGAAGTGAGTGGCAGGGGGAGGGCAGAAGAAGCTTTCCCAGAAAGTGCTGAGCTGGGCTGCGCCTGAACAGAGCCGGGCTCCAGAGGGTCCCTGCTGGCTGGTGCCAAGCCTGGAGGCCTTGGGAACACGTGGCTCATTAACAGAGTGCCTCAGCCACAGCCAGGCTCTCACACGGGGCTGGCGCTGCCAGAACAAGTCCTGGGGGACTCGGAAAGGGCCCCGTCTGCAGAGTTCAGGGCAGACCTGGAGGCAGAGCAGAGCTGTGCTTAGCAAAGCACCCCGAGCCTCAGCGGCTGCTCCACCATTCCCTGCTCCACTCCACCTTCACTCCACTTGGAAAACAGGCTCGGGCTCGAGCCAGAAGGACGCTCGACTCCTCTCCCAGACACTGAGGGACCTGCGTGGCTCTGCGTGCTCTCTCCTCTGGGTCAATGTATATCTCAGGGTAAAGCTGGTGCTCAAATAGCCAAGGGTGCTCCAAGAGAGGCTGCCATCCCAAAATGCCTCATTAGAAGCTGGATGTGAAGTTAAAACCCTGGCTCTGCCCCTCCAAGGCCATCCCACTTGGCCACAACGGGCCCATAATGAGATGTGCATCGTGGCCTCTCTGAGCCGTGCTCGTCAGCAGATAAAATGAATATCCTGGAAGTGCAGGCGCTAAAAAAAAATCGCTGTCAGAAGCACAGCAAAACCCATCTGTGAGTGGAAGAGGTCAAAGAAGAATACAAAGGCTTTTATTTCCTGGAGGCATTTGTCAGCAAGACAAATGTGTTTTTTCTAAATTTGCTGCCATTTCCTAGCTGGCCGCCCACGCAAGTGCCAAATGGACTTTCACTCACATAAAGCTGAGTGTTGGCTTGTGTCCTTTGTAATCCAACGCTCAGGAATCAGGCGAGGAGTCGGCTGGATCCCTGTTTGTTATCAGTAAGTGGGGCATATTTAAAGGATATGGGCAGATTTCAACACTACATCTATAACTAGTTTATTGCTGGTGTGTTCCTCTCCTGCCCTTATTATTTATGTTGAAAATGATAAATGAGGGATTGATGATTCTGGCTGGTTCATGAATAATCAGGTTATTTCACTGCAAAGCCCCAGGGGAAGGTAATGTTTCTACAATCCTGCATCAAAGAGAATGCAGTTTGCACGCGCGTGTGCGTCTGTTGTTCATTCCTCCACTGCTTTGTGCGGGTTTTGGCGTGGTTTTGCACCCTCCCTCTGCAAGTGTGGCTATGCCCAGGCGCTCCCAGGCTGCATCCCAGCCCAAAATGTTTCCCAGTCTACGCAGTCCCTTGGCACCATCAACAGCAGCCACGCACGGGGTGTTTGGAGCAGTTTGGTCTCCAGAGAAGGAGGTGATGGGCATCTCGGTGTCCTGTGACGGGAGGGTGCAGCCAGGAGCCCTGGGGAGGGGCATGGAGAGCCCCAACCACAGCAGTCAACTTGGAAGGAGCCCTGATCCCATTTGTATTTCAAGGAGCTGCAAATAGCCGCTGGTCTCAGGATTTGCTTGTGAGACAGGAAGAACCTCGGGGAGATGATCTGAATGTTTATGTATACAGAAATGTCTAATCACCAGGCTCAGAACAGGCTCAGGAAGGGAATCTGGAGGTGGTTAGCTGGAGAGGAGGATATTTTTATGCTAGAAATGTGCTGTCCGCCTGTTTGTAGGGTAGGAAGGATACGATGAGAATCAAAGGCTTGGCAGGATGAGCATTTTCATCCTCGTAGATGTGAACTCCCCATCTGTCTTGGACTCCAAGGCGTGGAGCTGTTTAGATCCAATATCATTATTAGAAGCAGAAAATAGAGCTCATAAAACTCTCTCCTTACACCCCAAAAAAGCCATTCCAGGACCCTTTATCCTACTCGAGAACAAGCCATTCCTGCATTGATTTCCCTGCTGTGGCTGGGCTTGTTGCCAGGAGAAGGAGACTCAGTGCTTTGGCAGAAGATGCACGGCCCTGGGGCAGGTCCTTGCTCTAAATCCCCTCTCCAGTGTCACCACACCGGGGGATTTAGGAACAGAGCTGGGGATGGGCAGCGTGGTGGCCAAGCCACGTTCCTGCCAGGCCGTGGAGTATTTGCAGGGGCTGCATCTGTGGTGGGAATTGCTCCCCCAAGCAACGGGATGGAAACCAGCACTGGATCCACATCCCATGGCTGGGCAGACGCTGCTGAGGGCAGCTGGCAGTGCCAGCCTGGGAAGTCACCATCCTGCCACCATGCCAAGCATCCAGGGGCCCAATGCAGCCACCCTGGGGGCTCAGCTGCTGAAGCCAAGGTGCCCCCTGAGGCACTGAACCTGCGACACAGGACACGGGGAGGTCGCAGAGCTGCATCTGAAGCATCCCAGGTGGGTTCAGTCATCCTTGAACAGCTCCTGGGGGAGGCAGTTGTGAAGCCACAGGGTCAGCACAGGGGACAGAGATGAATCTGCTGTGACAGGCTCCCATTCCAGTCCCCCCACAGAGATGGATTCAGTCACAGTTCAGTGTCCTGTGCTAGAGGAGACAGTTCCTGTAGGCGGCCATCACTCCAGGCGTGCTTCCAGTGATTCCTTCACATTGTAACAGATTCATGGCATTTTTGAGGACAATATAACCTCCAGCTGCTTGGCATTGCCTACAACTTCCGAAGACACTTCTGCAGGTCCAGGCTGTGACATTGCCATCTGCTGATGGAGAGCAAGGACCCAGCCCCAGGTCTTGCACGTGGTAGTTTGAACCGATGGTTTTTCAGCAGGGGGACGTTTTTACTGCTCCAGGATCAGGTAAGGCTCTTTCTCTGGCAAATCTTTCCATTGTTTGTTGACTGTAAATAGCTGTGGAATGAAATTTGGTAAAGGCATCTATTGTTTCCTTACAGCTCCACTTTGTTGAGTGGAATAGGGATTCCAGCATGTGGAGTTTTATTATTATTTAATTTGTAGCTGCCCATAATCAGCAAATTCTTTTAGGTGAGGCTTCTGGCATTTTATACTCAGCATTCTTGCTGTCTGTAAAACCAGCCTAAACCTTTCCTTCTGTTCCTAAAGGCATCTAGTTTAAATTCAAACTCCATCCATTATAACTTCAGCACCTTGTAATCCCTCAGAGATATGTGCAATTACTCTCTGAAATATCCCAGGAGCAAAACTAATACCAAGCATCATCTGCTTAAATTTACAACATCCAACTAGCACAGTAAAAGCCACTAGCTTAGGGGTTAGCTCATCTGAGCACACTTGCCAAAACACATATCCTGCGTCTAATACTGCTTTTGCTGCTGAGGATTTAGCTGCCACCTCAGGAATCTTCATTGGACAGCATTCACATTTTATGGTTTTATTTAAATAGCAGGAGTGGATGCACATGTCCTTCATCTGGCATTTGGGTGTCAGCCAGTGAACTCACCCGGCCTGCACAACCCCTGCCTTCTCCACGCTGTTGGGTTTCCTCAGGTTCTTAGACACGAGCTTGTCTCCCATCCTTCATCCTAGGAGCAGTTCAAGCCACGACTGCTGTCAAAAAGCTTGGGATGAGGACATGGGCACTTACCCTGCAGCTGAAGCAAGCTTCTTGCATAACATGGCTTTGCTTCTCCTTTCCATTCCTCAGAGTTTTACAGCCGTTTTCATCCAAGCCTATTGACTTCATCCCTATAAATCCAATGATTTTTCCATAAGGATTAGTGTCAGATTCTCCCTGCAGACATCTTGGGTCTTGGAAGACAAAGGAGTGCTCTACTAATGGCTGGCTGGTGAGCCTGAGGCAGCTGCAGCAATGGCTTTAAAATGCACTTCATGGCCAGGCAGGGGTTTAGCCCCAGTGCAGCTCATGCGCCATCGTGATTTGGGAAGCCAGGACACAGGAGGGATCCCAACACTGCACTAGGATGTGCATACCTGGATACAAAATAAGCATTGTGTGGGTTCTTCCTGCCCTTGAGGGCCGTGGCAAAGCTGGGAGAGGAATTTTCTAGATCAAACACCAAGGCTTCATGGCTAGAACAAGGTGAAGCAGAAGAGGGAAATTTAGAGCGAAGAAATGGTCCGGCTGCCAGCCAGGGAAATCCTGAAAGGTAAAGCTGCCTCTGCGAGTTCCTCCTCAGCTTTTCAGCTTTCTGGGCACACAGAGCAGGCTTTGCACATCACAGCACTGACTGACTGTGCCACAGCCACCCGTCCATGGGAGCTGGGCTGAAATCCACAGAAAGGGATGGACACACCAGAAACGTTCCCTCAGGATGGGAACAGGGCATTGGGCACCAAGTGAAGGGATAGGGAAGAGGAAGGAAACTCTGCATACATCAGCGTGAGGGTTTGAGCATTTTATTACGATATATAAATTTTGTCTTCTTAAATTACTCTCTATGAGTTGAACAGAAAGGGATTATGGTGGAGGAAGGAATATACAAAAATAAAAGGATATTGTGAGCTACTGCATCACCACATATACAACAGTAAAGTACTTTACAAGCACTTAGAGAATCAGACTTACAAAAATAAAAATATGACACATCCTTATGCATTTCCACCACTTATAAGTTCTCTTCTTCCTTCTCTAACCTTCAGACACCTTTCAACCCCATCCTCAGGTCACAATTCACGTGGTAGGATACTTTGCTCATTTGTAAGGCCATTACAGTATCTGAAAAAGAATTAGTACCTCCCAAGACTTATAAAATCCAATGGTTATAGAGCTTTAGGGGAGATGTTCAGAACAGATCCATTTGTGAGTGATCAGGTGATCCTCAGGGAGCAGACTTTATCTGGCAATAGAAACCTGAATATCCCACAAGAAGATCCATCATCCCCTCTAAAGCATTGCCCCATCTCCACAGAGGCACAGCTCAGTGATGCCTGACTGATACACACAGAAAGTACCTCGTGAGCCTGGGGAATGCTGATGCTCACAGACTTCAGCGGGACTGAATGACCGGGACAGAGGCTGGATCTGGTTTTGTTTTAGCTCTAAAAAAGGCAAAGATGCCTTTTCCTATAGGAAAAGAGGCAGGTTAAAACTACAATGGCTAAATATCCTAGCTCACAGTGTTCACACACAGAACCATTCACCTCTAGATCAGACTCACGCAGTCTTTAGTCTTCAGTTTGCTCTACAAAGTCTTTTTTGCTCATTAGCCTTCTGGTGACCTTTCCCATTTTTTTTAAGACACACTCAACATAAATAGTAAATAGCATTCACTTCTCTGACCAGCAGCTCACTCAAACACTGCTATCAACACCCAAACACCACTTCATGAGTCCCAGAAAGTGTGCACCCAGGGTGCAAATCTGTCTGTATTTCACATTGAGAAAAGTAGAGCTGGCTTAGGAAGAAAAAAAAAAAAAAAGAAAAAGGCAAAAAATAAGGACAAGCAGTAAACTTTTGGTCAAAGTTGTTCTCTGCGGTTTGTGCAACGTGTTCTACAGCTTCTGAAAGTTCAGTATTTGGTTAAGGTTTCATCTTTTTGGCCCCAAATGCAAAGACAGCAGTGCAGGCAGACCAGACACGAGCATGCTCTGTTGTATTCCGGGGCAAAAGAATCATAGGGATGAATGGGAGAGAGACCCCCCCACCTCTGAGAAAGGGACCTTCCATATTGAAAAAAACCAATCTTCCCCCCCATCAAAAAAGATAAAGGCAGTGTCTGACTTTACCCATCAGGCTTGCAGAGCTGTGGGCAACAGGCACATCAGGATCCTGGGGAGAAATCATGTAGCCACAGTCCCAGCTGTTCAAGGAAACTCACCTTTCATGCTCTAAATTTATCACTTGTATCTTTGAGAAAATATACAGGAACAAAGATCTGTTGGTTGAGATTAATAATGCTCCATTTAGAAGAAAAGCACCTCCCCAGTGGGACTAATTGTTCCTTTTGGATGTACAAACATACTACAGGTATGGCACAAGGCACTTCTTGGCTGCCCGCAGTGATTCTTCATTGGCAACACAAAAACACAATTCAGTTTCTGGTGTTTAGGCAAAACAAAAAAAGCCATCACTTTTCCCAGTCGTGAGTAAGATGAACTTTGGCTTTTCTGCCACTGCCTAACCCAGCCATGGGGATGGGAGCAGCAGGGACACAGAGTGGGCAGGCAGGTTGGGATCTGTGCCCAGGCAAGGGTGAAGGCTTGACCCTCCGTGGTTTCCTTGACCTCAGGAAAAACAAAGCAGCTTGTGATGGGCCCATGGGAGATACCATATAAGAAGGGATTTTTCAAAAATTTCTCCAGATCTCAGGCACTTGGCAATGTCCCGGTTTGGATGTGGTCCAGAGTGATAGTCCCACCACAGCCACCGTGGCTACACACCTCAAAATGTGTTCAGCAGCCCAGAAACCCAAGCTGTTTTCTACCTTTTTTTTTCTCTAACATGGCAAGACCAGAAAAGCTCCTTAAACTCAAAGGAGCAGGAGCATGTTAGGTCACTTCTAGTGTATTTGCAGAGAAAACAAAGCATGAAGCTTCAAAGGGGCCTGGGCTGGGCGTGGGGGACCCTCCAGTGCCAAGGATGCAGCTCTCCACTGCACCCTCCCAGGGGTCACATCCACCTGTGAGACTTTGCCTCAGCAGCCCCAGTCCCTGCGTGGTGAAAGTCCAGGTTGAGGTCCAGTCTTATTTGCACACTTGGGTTTTTTTGGCTTGCCCTGAATTCTTTTTTACTGTTGCAGCTGGTATTTAGGAAACAGAACTAACAGTGGACAGAGTGGGCAGAAGCCTGCAGCCAGTCACGATGAAAGGGATTTTTCTGGCGAAAACCTGTCCCGCTCAAAGACCAGCAAGATCAAGAACTGCAGCTTTGTGCTCAAAGCAGGGGAATAATCCAGCTGCTAGAAGGAGCAAAGCCTAATGTGTGGTCAGAATAGGGAGAGTCTGGCATCCCCCTCTGCCTGTCTCCATCAGTCCACTCTGTCATCGTGCAGGGATCTCCTGGGTGTGAGTACTGGCCTTGCTTTTGGACCTGGATTCCACTGCTGTCAGCCTGGAAACCTGCTCCTTGGCACAGACCCTCAGGGATGCAGGCAGGGAGCCCTGCAGAGCCTTCACGTGTCCCCAGGAAGGCAGAGGGGAATTTCCCCTGCTCCCAAGGCTCGCTCAGCAGCACGTGGCCAACAGGACAGACCTCAGGATGAACTAGCAATAAGTGCCTCACCAACCTCCCTGCACGGGGACCACGTTCATCCAAGCGCCAACTCCCTGCTGCCTAAGCCAGCTCCACAGCACTCCTGTTTGCTGGAGCCCCGGGGAGCAGGGTTGCTTCAGGCACAATAATCCCTCTGGAGGCAGATGCTGCTTTTCCAGGCTTTGATGCTGACAGACAGTGACAGCAGAATCTGACCAATAACAAATATAATCCTTGTTTGTGTTGCTGTAAAGAATTCAACAGTAGGTGGAAGCCTTGGAAATCCTTTGAGAGGTTTCTTCCTAGCAAGTCCTAACTCCCAGTAGAGAGGCAGAGTTCAGCACTGCCATAACACACATCTTTCAGCACTAATGATGCTTCAGCTGTCCGGATTTAAGTTTGTATTTAAAGACTTTATATTTACCTCTGGTGGAAAAACTGTGCTACATTTTAAACAAGAGAACTCTGTTTCATAAAGGTCACAGTTCTGGTCACATTTACCAACTGCTTTTTGAAACTGATGGAAAAAGAATCTTTATAAGTCACTAATTTTATTATTTTTTCAAGTTTTTCAGCTTTTTTTTTTTTTTTTCATCTTTGTGGGTTTGTGCGTCAACTGTTCTGGGCAATCAGCTACGTCTTGTTGACATTGTTAATAGGCTTTCTGACTTGGCTGCTCAGCTGTGTTCTGAAATAACTCCATCAGACTCACAGCAAGTCAGGAACAAAATGGAAAGTTTAGAAGAGAGAAAGCTGGAAATTAATTTCCGGAGCTGTGTGGTTCTTTCTAAGTCTGAGCAGCATGCAGGAATTCTTGGTAAGATTTTTGGAGACAATTCCGTGCTATTTTCAAAAGTTATGTGTTTGTGGGAATCCAGGCTCTTGCAGATTTTCAGCAAGAGACCAAAGTGAAGATATACCAGGAGATGGGATTCATGAGTGGGGAATGGTTTACCTTAGGATGGCTGCACTGCACTGACTCCTGCTCACTGTTTCTCAGTCCTTTTGCAGAGACAGCTCAGCTGTTTGCAGAGTGCCTGTGTTCAGTGCTACAGCCTGGCTGATTAAGGAAAACCTGCATGGATTTGGGCTCTTCAATCCTTCAAGCTCTACACTGAGAAAGCTTGGCTCCTCCTTTACAGGCAGCAAAGCTGCCCACGCCACAAGTATGGAAACTATTGAGAGGGTGAGTTAACCCTGCCCTGGCTTCTCTGAAGTCAGGGAGCATCTTCCTGCCCTACGCTGCTCTCTGCAATACAGCCACACCCTGAAACTCAGAAGGGCTGCAAGCGCATACAGATCCCTTCAATTGGGTGTTAGAGGCAGCGAACAGCATGGTCTGACAGTACTTTTGATAAAAGGGCACTGGGCTCCTAAATCACTCAGTCACTTTTAGAAACTAGCCCTTCAGCTGTTCGTTTTCCTCAGTCTCTCTGCTTACTCCTGGCTGGGCTCCCAGATGTGTCTGTGCATCGGGGCAGGCCTTTCTCCCATCTCCTGGTTGTGCAGTGCCTTGCTGTGGTATACAAACATCCAGCTGCTAGCAAGAGCTGGGGGACCTGTTTAAATCCTCTTTTTCTTGGGGTGACAGTCTCCACTCCTCTCAGGAAGTGGGGTGACTGCGGTGCTGTAACAGGGCAGCTCTCACTCAGAGGAGCTACTGGAGCAAGCTGTGATGTACTGATAGAAATAATCAACTCCTCTGCATTTCAGCTCTAAAAGAGATCTGGCCTGGTGCATGCTGGGCCAACCAGACGCTGACTCTGCAGTTGGTCCTCCCTTTGCAGAGACCAAAATAGCTCTGAAGCTTACAGTGACTCTCACCTATGTGCTAGACGAGACCTACAGAGCTCGTAAGGCATCATTCTGCTATGGGTAACAGGGTCCTTTGTCATCTTGATTTCATCTAAACACAAGCCAAAAATAGATATGCTCGGGGGGGGAAAAAAAAAACCCCAAAAATAAAATCCAGATCGCGAATGTCAGGAACGTCGCAAAATACAAGCCAGCCTCTCACTGATCAAAACCATCCTGTGCCCTGCAAGCCTCCTCCCAGCCAGTTCAGCCTCGCCCGAGGCAGCGAGGGCTGTTCTCCAGCCATGAATATTCAGTCGCCACCGAGCAAGGCCCAGGCAGAGCCCCGGCTCCCGGGGGTCGCGCGGTTGCCAGCGGCGGGGCGGATCAGAGGGTCTCGCTGTACACGACGCACGGGTTGGTTTCCTCGCAGAGCTCCAGCTGCACGCTGGAGGCAAACCAGCGCTTGGCACAACCCAAGCTGTAGTTGAGGGTGGTCCGGTAAATGTTCTTGGCACGCTTAGGGAAAATGATGGTCGTGCTCTGAAACCTCACCGGCTTCTGGCGGGGCTCGAAGATCAGCTGGGACTTGTAGTTCCGCCAGGTGCAGTTGGGAGCAGCGATGATGGTCTCGCTGTAGGTGGTGACGGTGGGGATGGGGCCGTAGAAGATGTCATCCCGATAGTGCTTCTCCGAGTCGTACTTCACCTCGGAATTGCACCTACAGAGGACAGCAAGGGATCAGGAGCACAGCCCATGCAGCAAAGGAGGCAAGACAGGCAGGACTCTTCTCTAACCCTTTGAAGCTGGCAGCATTTACCACCTCTGACTGCACAGATGCCAACTCTACAACCCAAAGCCAAGAGGACTCTGTCCTGCTGGGGAATCTTGTTGGAACCCCACCTTGCTGTGAATCCATCTCGGCATTTCTGCAATGTGGTCATACCAGGGCAGAAAACACCTTGTTGCACAGGCTCCAAGCAATGCTCTTCTTCCTCTGGTTTTCTCCATGGATCCCACTGGGGCCTCAGCTCAGCCCTGAGAGCTACACTGGAAGCAAACACCCTGTAATGGACTTGTTGAGTTGTCAAGGCTGTTTGTCTTTTTTCTTTATACCACCTTGCCATCATTGCACAAAAATGCCCAAACCAGCTAAAATCTGAGTGCTGGGAGATGAGCAGTGAGGTTGCTTGTTGGAGCCTACGGAAAACCCAAACAATGCTGAAAGAGCAGGTAAAGCAAAGGGATGTTGTGGACTACGGCTGCCCAACACCCAAGCCACTGGTCTCAAAGGAACTGGCCACCTGAACTGCCAACAGCTGAAGAGCCACAAAAGGCAGGATGTCACTGCCCTTTTTTCTGCAGTCATCCAGAAAGGATGTCCGGACACCAGGCCACAAAAAGGGCTTTTCCTAGAACCCCTAGCCAGGGGGAACAGCAGGACTTCCACTGGTTTTCCCCGCTCCCCAAACGCTCCTCCAGCAATCAGCAGCCAAGGAATGTGCAGCTCCACGTAAAAAAGATTAAAAGCTGGGTGTGTGCTTGTCATTACCTCCACCCAGAGGGGGGCTGACTGATTGTGCGCCGCGTGTAATCTGAGCTGCTGTAATGTATTTTGCACAGCTAGGGTGTAAGCAAGTCATTCAGCACACATAAAACAAGACTCCGATGTAATCACCATAAAAACATGCCCGCTGGCAGTTCCTCAGCCAGCAGAGATTTACTGGGGTACATTTCCAGAGAGACGTTTGCATAGGTTGAGGGGGCTTAGAGTCCTCCCACTGTCCCTGCCCCAAGCTGTAGCTGCTCCGTGCTGTTTGCAGGGTACATTCCACATCAGCAAAAGAGCAAAAGAAGAGCAAAGACCAACATTTATCCATCAGCCACAGCACGAGCCCCACAGGAGGGCAGAACATCTCCATCACTGGCTTGAGGGACCATCTCCTCACAAGGAGGAGCTCATTCAGTCTCTGTGGGCTGTCTAATGTTGGTTTCTCTGCGGCAAGAGCGAACAAAACCAGGTGCCAATTAGAAGGGTGTTGCTTCTTCTGAAGATACAAGTCATCTGGGAACAGTATGAAGACCATCAGATTACTTAGTGGAGGCCATCAAGCCCACAGATGGTAATGGTTTTCTCTCATAGCTTTGGATTTGAGCTGGCCTTGGAAGGAAAGCTGCCTGCTCTTAAAACCTCCCTCTGGTTCTTGCCTCCTCCCCTCTGCCTCTGCTGCTGTCAGTGTCTTTAATTCAGGAATTACCCTCCCACCTGTCCTTCCATCAAAATAACCATGACTCCCATTTGTAAACACATTTTATTTTTTGGCAGAAGCACCAGAAAAAAGACAGAAATCCCCACCTGCCTACCCACCCAATCCCATCTGTACCTGATCTCCTGCACGGGCTCAGGGTTGACCTCAATGCTTTCTCCAAAAAACACAGGGTGCATTCGAGGCCTGATCTCTGGCATGGACGGGTTCAGGAGCAGGTAAGGCATCTGCAGGGAAGGAGAGCACAGCAAGTGTTGGAACACAACAGATGGGGCTGGCACAGTTCATAACGTGCTGTGGCTGGCAGCTGAGCAGCCTGACACAACACCTGGACTGTCCTCACCTACCAACACCTCCCAGGTACGTGACTGTGCCCACATCCCTGCCACTCCATGCTGCAGTATCTGTTTGCTGAAATTCAGCCTTGCCTTTCCTTCTTCCTTTCTTGTTTCTCATGGGAACTGCAATTGTTTTCCAGTTTTCTTTAGCCCTGATACTGCCTTTACTGCTAGGAATTAACAAGTCTTAAAAACTCCCAAAATGTGTCAGCATGGAGAAGTGCTCCATGTCTGACCTAACACACCGATAAGGCCTAAGGCTGCTGACTTAAAAGAAGTAGGTCTACTGAAGTGAGACATATATATATTTTTATAGATATACATACAAATATGTACATAAAATCATGTATCCCTTGCAACAGTCCAGCAGAGGAAGGGATAGACTTTCTGTTCCCGAAGTCTCTGTGCCAAAAATGGCTCTTGTGCTCCAAAGGACATTCTTGTTAACCATAAAACTGAGGGTGGGGTGAGACACTGGGGCACCTTGTGGCCTCTTCAATGCAGGAAGCCAGTTGTAAGCCAGGACTTTATAATGAATGGAGTGGCTCCAATTCATGACACTGAAAACTGGATTTTTCCTGCTAATTGCACTGTGAACTTACTTACTCTTGACAAGTTGTCGCAGACCAGCCTAGGCTCCTCTGCCCACCTCAGAAATTAGTAATCCCACTTCTCTGTACTGGAGCGCTCCTAAACACCAGTTCCCACATATGGGGATCCTGTGTCTGGTGCCTGGACCAAACCCAGCAGCTAATTAAGCCTAATCCTGCCCTCCTGGAAAAATGTCACTGCAGGTTTCAGTCTCTGCCACTACTTTTCTGTCAGCAGATATTTATGACGCACAGGGACGCAGGATCTCTTTAAAGGAGCAGCCTCTGTGCAGGGTCTGTAGATGGCTAGCTGAGGTCTGCTTTCCTCTACTGGTTTGGGCTTTATGCCTCAGGCTAAGGCAAAAAATGTCACTGCTCCATCCGAATTTGCCAAGCCCTTCAATTCTGTGTCCCAAAGCCACAGAGCTGTTTCTTCTTTTCATACTGAAATATCCCTGCACTTTACTACTGTGTAAAGTTGTACTATAAAGTAAAATGGCCAACCCCTCCTTTTGATTGAATATTTCTGTTCCATTGTCAAAACAGAACAGTATTTGCCTAGGTATGAGGGGGAAAAAAAAAAATATATATATATATATATATATATGTTCACCCTCCCTAGCAAACACTGGCCAAAAGGCAAAGTTCGTTCATGAATTGCTTTCAACACTCTTGACAAGGGAGGGCAAGTGCAGCCTTTCTGGTCATAAATTAAGGTCTTTTCTTCTGAAATGTGAATTGTTTACACCAGACAAGCCTCAGCTTACAAGGGTGCAGATGTCCAGCTTGAAACAGTCTGCACATGGCCAGAGCTCTTTCTAAAGAGATTTTGTACAAAAGAAGAGGTTCATTTGGGTGCAGGAGTCAAACACCATTTGCACATGCTCATGAGCTTTGTGACCAGCAGGCAGGCTGCCCTTTGGGGGTTCACCTGCAGAGGGATGCAGATTGCTTGAGCTGGTGATGGAAACAACACTGGGGACACGTGTCCTTCCTTTAAAGAAGCAGTTTCAAGGAGGTGCTTCCAGGCAAACGAGCCTTCACGCTTCTCGCTAACAAATGCTGACACTAAGTGTGCTCTGAACATCCCCAGGATGCAGGAGACGAAGCCTTTCCTGTGGCTTAGCAGGGACATTGCTGGGGCATCTGGCCCCCAGCGTGTGCATGGGAACAGCGTTCCCAGCCCCTGAGCGCCGGGGTGCTGCTCGGTCAGAGCGTGGGCAATCACCATCTGTGGAAAGCACGAGTCCCACAGCAGGGAACAGGAAACAAGAACACGCTGCAGAAACAACTCCAGCGCGCACAGGGAGACGGAGGCGCTGGCACGCATGACTGACATCAATCAGAGTCAAAAGGTTGCCGCTGAACTTGGTGAGAGCAGGATTAAGTGTTCTCCAGGTTAGTTCTGGATGGGGCAGTGATGAGATTAATTCCATTGAGGGTTACAGTTAACCCTGCTCTGGGCAGGGAAGGGTGGCAAAAGGCATTTCATACGCTGTAGATGAGCACCAATTTCAGACCCGCAGGCTTGGCTTAGTTTAGAAAGCTGGAACAACCGTGGACATTGGCAGACCAAAGCCAGGATTTCTACTGCCTGTCAAGACCATTACAGACTCAGACCTCTCTTCGAGTAGTACTGTGAGCTGCTGCAGGTCACAAACCTTGAAGTAACCTGGAGGTCTGCACATGGAAGATGTAAATAACTTACAAAGCACGGCCTAAAAATAAAGATCTCTAAGACCCTGCAGGCTGCTCACCAAACAGCAACTGATTTGCTTGCATGGCGTGAAGGGGTCACTAAACAGCAACCACAGGTTTCACACGGCAGCTGCTAAAAGGCACTTCAGGTGACATTTTGTTTTCCCTCCAGTGATGTTCTGAAATGTCGGCTCCTGCAAGTCACCTGGAGCTGGGAAGCAAGGAACAGGGGATATGAGCTTTCCAAAAGATTTGTCTCTGGGGCTGAAATGTTATAGGCTTGGCACATGTCAAAAGCTGGCTTCTTGGCAAGAGTTTGACACCGACTCCTTCCAATCTGCTTTAAGGAAAAAAAAAAACAAAACAAAAATGTTCTGCCTGTCAAAAAAATACTGACTCAATTCTTTTTCCTTCTGCACAGGAATGGTTGAAAGAAGAGGAGCACTGGACTGCTGAGCTCCCTTGAGGAAATCATGATCCCTGGCTCGTTTCTAGGAATCACTTGGTGATCTCCAGACACTCCACAAATAAGGTAGGTTTCTGTATTATCCTGCACTATGGATAGGCTGGCAGGGAGCAGAGCTTGCTGCACACTCCTGCGGGTCTCTGATGGTGAAGAGGAGAAGCCCACATCACTTTAGACCAGGCTGTCCATGAGTGATCCATAGTCGAGGTCTGTCTATCCAAGGGTTGCTGTGCTGGAACGCTGCTGCAGTGGGGACCTGATTCATCTGTCCCCAGTAACTGGAGCTGTGCTGGCACTTACCAGATGCAGCCCTGCAAAACCCACCACAACTCTGTCATCTTTAAGGACAGAAGGAGTCTGGTAGGCAAGGAAGGTTGAGAAGACAAAACGGAAGATACTGGAGAGATCAAAAAAGTGACTCCCATGTGTACAAAACAGATCCAAGGTGAATATTAAGCAGTAAATGTGCTATTATTTTTATTTCTTTTCCAGTACATAATTTGTGTCAACCAGCAAAGAGTTACAGTATTATTAAAAAGCTGAAGAGTGTTCTTGTTTGGCTGCATTCTTCCCTCTGCCTTAACTCTGATGCCTTTCAGGCATGTAACGGCCTGGGCAGCTAAACTCTGCTTTTTGCAAGTAGCAGATAGATAAACACAGATAAAATTGGTTGCTGAACGGAATTCAATCTACAGCTCAACGACAGCATTGACTGTTCTTTAGCTGTCAAATTCCAGGCAGCAAAGCAAAAAAAAAGGAAAGGAAATTAACGTGACTTGAAATAAATAAGCCCCAAAAACCTTTCCCCAGAGAGCACAAAAAACCAGAACTGACTGACTCCTTTTGCTATGGTCATTATATGGAAGGCACTAAGATGTGGCATTAGATCTCTAGGGACTGTAAGGGGAAACAGCTTTCCAAGTGTCAGGCCTACAAACAGGATACAGCTTCCCAAATTCCCAGCTCCTAACTTAGCTAGGGCATAAGCAAATCTCTCACCACATTTTCCCACTATGGTAACATGTCAGGTCCATGAAAATGTCACTTTACTCAGCTGTTATTTACAGCTATAATGAAAGATCTGGCTGAGTTATTTGACACACATCTACATTCTCCGCTCTAGAAGATAAGCAATATTTGTTTAACAGACCATTTATTTTCCCAATATCTGCACGTATTGCACATTACGAGTAATTTATACTAGAGCCGGATGAGATTATATTGGGAGGTGATAACAGTAAATGCAAACTTCAGGTAGAGAGCAGGGCTTTATTATTTCAAAGAATTACATCCTTCCTGCTTATCTCCCCCTTTTATTTCAAGTGGGAAATACGTGCTGCTTTGCTTATTGTGCACAGGGTTACGCAGGGACACCGATGGAAATTCAACAGCTAGAGGACATCACCCTCAACGTCTTTCATCAGAGCCACACTTTTCAGAGCAGATGATGAGATCCTGATGCCTGTTTCCCCGATCTGCCCAGAAGGGACATCTGTCAGATCAGGTGAGGCAGATCAAGCGAGGCCCAGAGCCAATCCCTGTCCTTCACCAAGGAGGAAGAGGAGTGGGCGCATATCCAGAACTGGATGGGGCTGAGGGACAGGGAACAGCCAGCTGGGATTAGCCTTTGCCAGGAGAGGACACAGGCGTGGAACTGAAGCTGGGGGAATTCCTGCAGGATGCAGCCCCGTGGGAGTGGCTCAGAAGTGGGTCAGGATGTCAGGCTGCCAACAAGCCCGGAGGCAAACCCTGCTGTGGTGCCAGATGGGTCCCTCAATCTACACAGCAGCCTGAGGCTTTCCCAGAGCTGCTGGGAGCCACACGGCCTTGGAGAGTCACGTCCCCTGCCTCGTGTGCAGGCTGCAGGCTGGCTCAGGTCGGGGTGCTGGGCTCCCTCTCACGTGTGCTTTCACTGCAGGTGTTGGCAGGCGTGGAAGTTACATGTGGAAAGCCTTTGATGGCCATGTTCCCCACCCAGTGCCTACAAGACACTGCCCCATTCCTGAAGCACTTGCAGTGCAGGATGAGATGCTGGCTCTGTGACCCAAGGGGTCTTCAAAATGCTGCACGTCAGGAAGAGATGTTGTGGGTTTTTCGTTTTTTTTTTTTAATATGAGCCATTAATCCAACAGGGTTGGCACAAATTCTGACTTGGCCTATGTTGTTGGGACCCCACTGTTGTTTGTGAAGGCTGTGCCAGGGGGCAAGGTCTCCTTCTCCATACCTGAGATGAAGCTGGAATCTCCTCCCACCACCCAAGAGTGATTCCAAACCATTCTTGCTCCTGAATGCAAGTAGAAATTCCCTACATCCCTACAGCTGATTCACTGGGATACAGTCCCACAGAAGTCAGTGCTCACTGAGGCAGGCTGAGTGCACAAATACTTAAGTCTTACAAAGAGAAAGGAACTCACTGCAAAGGCAAAAGTTTCTTTCACTGTTGGGAAGGAACATAAGATCTGCTGCTTCAAGAAGGTACGATGGATAGTTGTGCAGATGAATGTGATCCTGATGTCCCCTGATATCCATTAGGGGTTGTGCGATGAATGCAAAGCACTTATTTCAGCACAGTCCAAAAGCAGCTCTTCTAGCCTAAATCTGTATCCCAGGGCAAGAACAACAGGGAAAACTCTGAGCAGATATGGGTACTTTGATGTCAGTTCATTCCCTACGCTTTCAGCAACTGCTTCTTTGTGCATATTATTAGGGATTTATTTTGTTGTACTTCTTTTCCTTTTGGCCCAGCTTTACAGGCACAGCCTAGAGAATTCAGTAACCCAAGTCATAAGAATCAATTTAATAATGTTTCAGATTTAAAAGGCAGAACTAGGTAAAAGTCACCTTCTATTTTCCTTAGGATATTTGCACTTAAGCACAAAACACTTGACAAATTCCCTACATGGACTTTATTTGAAGAAATAAAAGCCAATTTATCCTGCCCTACAAGTAAAATGAAAAAAAAAAAAGTCCCTAAATGGTGTTGAACTTGTGGTATTTATGACTCTGGCCCTAAATTGCCTTTCATATTTTCTTGGATCCCAAAGCTGTTCCCAAATTGGCTGGTTAAATGTGAATAAATGGTGCATTGTCTTTGAAACAAAGTTGTGCTTATTAAAGAGCAGAGAGTTTACTTTTTCAGAGTCACAGTTAATAACACAGAGCAGGGAGAGCACAGATTTTACACACCAGAAAGCCTGCGATAAGGGCATGCAATCTCCTTTTAGTCTGCATGAGAAGGGCTGTCCTAAAGCAGAAAAATTCTATAACGTATTTGTGAAGTTGGAGCAAAATAGCTGGCTGCAGAAGAACACAACTGGGTTCAGCCTGGTGGTTTGATAGTTTTGCAGCAAAGAATAGTATGAAATACTTCACCCAGATCTGGAATGTTGTTTCCTTCACCTGACAGCAATTTATTGTAACTGTACATACTAGAACTTTGGCTGTTGGTGACTGAGCTTATATATGGTTTTATAGTATTCCAACACAAAAGAGTGCAGGCTGTGTTCCTGCCTCTGTCACGTTTATAAGCAAAACAAACACTAATATAACAGGCGATTTAAAAAAGCATTTCTTGGTGTGCAATTAGCTGCAATTATTGATTTGCCAATTCTGCATGCTCTGATGAACAGCAGAGGAGTAGACTTAAACAGAAGCACATTCATGGGTTGCATAACTGCTCATAGATCTGCAAGCCCTTGTTAAACGGCAAAATTAAAGCTAATTAGACACTGCAATTTAGAAGCATGAAGCAAGCAATGCTCTCCATATTTTTCCTGCTTTAATAACAGCTGCAAGTACAGTATTTGCACAGTGGAAATGAGAAGAAGTGAAACTCTCTGCAGTCGAATAGAATGAAAATCCCTATTTACTTCATTATTTTGCAGTGGACCAAACAGAGTTAAAGAGCAGAGCCCAGCACCACTCCAAATAATACAACCCAACCAGTGTCAGTATTTGGATCCTTGCAACCTTCTGTACCTGCTAAGAGCATGGAATTCCACACATTCCCAATGTATGGAACTCATACTCTAAGCAGGAGCCCAGCGTTACCCTTGCAATGTGATGCAGAATTCGGAAACATCTACAGTGTGAGCTTTTCTGAAGTGTCCAAAATGCTCATTAATGATCAAAATAATGGGAAAACTTAATTTTACCTTATACAGATCACAGGAATAACTTTTTTCCCTGAAGGAGTCAAGCACTAAAACTTTCAGTCCTAAAAGCCCATGAACTGAAATAAATTTTCTCATGTCCTTTCTTCTTCGATATCTGAGGGCTTTCTTGGGTGGAGTGGTGGCCAACTGTCACATGACTGGAATGGAGACTGTCATATCCCCATTACAGAGTTTTGCAGACACCTCCACCACAGCTGCTTTTTGGTCCAGCAGCCTTCACTCACCTTCCTGCCCCATTTTATTTTACAGACACATAGCAACAGCCTGATCCTGCCAAATCAGAGGCGTGTGGGTAACTTTGTACATAAACACTCCCATCGAGATGGCACACACGCCCAGGCATCTGCAGGTAAGGCTCCATATTAGGAACTGCGGCGTTAGCAGGTTTGAGATTTGACTTTCTCAATAACACCTCACACCCTCTCCACTGTGAGGAGTCATTGTTCATGGGGAAGGTTTTGGCATGCTCAGGAGCAAAAGGCAGTTTTCAGTAAAATGCTCAAACAGCCTTCCAACTTGAGAAAGTGCAAGAGGGTGTGAGGAGTCATTGAAAAATGTCTCTCTGGGAAAGAAGTCTTTGAATTGTCACTAAACCGTAGGTAGATACATTTTTCTTATGGAAGGATTTGTGTTGCAGTTTTCATTCCATATAGAAGCCAATTAACCGCGTTGAATCCACCTACAAACATCTTTTATACATCTTTAAAAAATTTTTAAAGAGCCCTGGGGAAGAACTTTCATCATCCTTTAAAAACCTCCACCACCATTGCTTATGCTCTGAACGTTGTGTTTTAAAAACAGGTTTTATAGCTCAGGGATAGAAATAAACAAATAAAGCAGAATAACAGTCATCATAAATCTAACCAAATCCCACTCCACGTTCAACCGCTTCACTGGCACTGCACGGGGCTGACCGAAACCTGCAGTGCTCTGCCAGCTGTCTGAGCTTACAAACCACTACCCCCGGCTCCGCTCGGCTGCCAGCGGACAAACCTTTCACGCAGGCTCACGCCGCAAAGCCCCGCTCCAGCAAAGGCCAGCGGCACACAGCCCTCCGCAGACCCTGTCCCGCACCGACTCCCCGGACACACACCCCTCCCCTGCCCCAGCTAAAGGGCACTTTTGTCTTTCTTTCAGCCAGGGCTCCGGCAAACGTGGCTCCACGCTCCTCACAAACCAGATGTGGGATGCCAGGGCGTAATGATGGCTGGGAGCCAGACGCCCCTGCCTCGGTCCGGATGGATGCAGCTCCAACCTGTATCTACCAGGCAGAGCAGTGTCACTGAGAAGCAATTACACTTTTCTCTTCCGAAGGCGGGCAGGGGAGCCTGGCTCAGAGGTGGGTTTCACTCGCACGCCGTTATTAGAGCTCACCCAGCCAAACTGCCAACACTCTGTGCGCGTATCCAAAAACCCTGCCCGGCACTGGGCCAAGCCCTGCCTGGCACAGCAGCGGCGCTGCCAACACCGGACTGCAGGCGCCACGGGCAGCCCGGAATGCCCTCGGCCGGCGGAGGGGCACTGCGGGGGGAGCTCAGCCCAGGGATGCCCGGGCAGTGGTCACAGGCGCCCTCCTGCCTGCCCCCCGCTCCGGGGCTCGGCCAGCCTTTCCCCCGCGGGGCCCGGAGGGGACAGAGCCCGGTGCCCGGGTTTGGCTCTTACCACTTTGCCGTCCTTGGCCTCTCGCCGGTGGCCCGGGGCCGGGGGGTCCGCACCGCCGCTGCCCCCTGCTCGGCCCTCACCGGGCGACAGGGAGTAGAAGGGGGGGCTGGGGCTGGGGGGCAGCCCCGAGTCCGGACTGTCCAGCAAGCCTTCCCGGCTCTTCTCCTTCAGGCTCTCGTCCATCCCTTGCAGCTGGAGGTGACCTACCATGTCTGGGGGACAGCGAGGGGGCCGCGGCGGGAGAAAATCCTCCAGCGCCGCCCGCCGCGGAGGGAGGGAAGGGGAAGGGAGCCCGGGGGGCCCCTCCTGAGTCCCGACCGCCGCTACCAGCCTGCCGGAGCCCGGTGCTGCGCGGGGCAGCGCCAGCATCAGCCAGACCGGGGTGTCCCGGCCGCCTCCCCGCCACCGGCCCTGGCCCTGCCCGCCCGGCCGCCCCCGCCCTCAGGCGTTGCCGGGGAAGGGAAGAGAAGCCCGATCCCCCCGCCCAGCCCCGCGGGGACGCGGCCGAGTACGCGCGGCAGCGCCCGGGGCCGGCCCCGCCGGCAGGGAGCGCTGGGCGCGGCGGGGGACGGGACGGGGACGGGACAGGGATGCGCCGCGCTCGTCCACAGGCTGCGCCGCCCGCCGCCTCCCGGCCGCTCATTTATCCGGAGAGGGTGGGAGGGAGCCGGGGAGCGCCCTCCCCTTCCCCCGGCCCCCCAGCTCTGTCCCGGCCGCGCGTTCTCGGGCGCTTCCCAGGCACGGAACGCGTTCGGCGCCGCCCGCCCGGCCTCTCCCTCGTGAGGGGACGGGGCAGCTCCCGCGCACGGCCGGCGCAGAGGGGTCTCCCCACACACCTAGCCATGAGCTGCGTCTGCCTTCTGCTCATTCCCTCACTGCTGTCCGAGTTTTTGTCTCAGTTATGTGCCATTTTCCCCTCCGTTCTGATTTTTGTCCCTCTTCGATCTCTGCACACTCCAAGGCTGGGAAAGGGGCCTCGCCACATACACCACGCCATCACAGGGCCACAGCTTCCCTCCGCTCATTCCCTCATTGCCGTCCCAAGTTTTCCCTCGCTCATAGGTGATTTCCCCTCAGTTCTGAGTTTCATCCTTCTTTCACCCCCACAACCCTAAAGTAACCTTTCTCCTCAGTGTCATGGGCATGAAGGAGGAGACTCTTTCAAGAGCCACCGGCCGTCTTCACTTTGAGGTGGCAAAGGGCGGCTTCACCAGGGCAGCAGGTCACCATGGCAGTCTTGGCCACCAAGGAGCACAAACCCACCATAATCCCCTCATGGCAGCCCTCACCTCCTGCTCCCTCATGCCTTTTTCTTTGGCTCCACAGCTCCTGGTCCACAACCAAGGTGTCGGCCTCCCTATCCTAGCCATCGTGTGGTCAAGGCCACCATAAACACCATGGAAGGGCATCCAGAATTGCAGCACAGCCTCTAGCCAAGAGGGGAATGGAGAGTCCATATTAACCCTCCGGGTTCAGAGAAGCAGCAGTGGTTAAACAGGTCAGGCTGGCTGCAGCCAATATGGTCATTTGTTGCACAATAACCGGCTGAGGCTAATGTTACCTTGTCCACAGCCCTGGTCGTGTTTTTCTCATCATGTTTGCTCTCTATATAGAGTCTAGACTGTGAGAAATCTGGGGCAAGCCCACTCATATGGCTCAGCCCAGTGGAGCTTTATTCATGGCAAATAGGTTTCCATGGGAAACTGTTGAAATCCAACTGGCCTTCTCTTGGTCCGAGTTATTGGCCCAGCACCCGGTGGAATGAGACTGTGTCTGTTTGTGCTACAAAATGGACGAACACAATGTTTGTTGTGACAAGGAATGAAAATGTGAGGGGTCTGGTACTGTACCTAGTGATAAAGGCTTCCCACACAAACCACAAGGATGGCTCAAAGTCCTTGGAGGCTGGGTTGAACCTAAAAGTGCCCCCACTTCATCCTCCTGAGGGAGCAGGTCCCACTGTAGGGTGGTAAAGCTGGACTTGTTTAGATGTGCTTTTGCTGAAGTCAAAAGGAAAGGCTAAGGATGCCCAAATCCACCTTTGACTGAAATGAGGGGCCCTCCTCAGAGTGACTGAAGCGATTTGTATGCACTGAGCTGTGCAGAGGAATGTCACTGATTTGTAAATGTCAAACAGGCACCGAGCAGCCCACACACGAACCTCAGTGAATTCTTACCTCTGACCCGCTCGTCGGCTCCGGCAGCTGCACAGGCTGATTTAGAGCCCCTTACTGTAAGGGCTCTCATGTCTCACACAGGCTGCGGCTGATCTGAAAATGTCAAAGGGGACTGAAGGTCAAAATTTCCATAAATTAGTCCCTGGCTTGCTACCTATCACGTAATAGGATTCTCTGGCCAGTTAACACTGTGAAGTCAGGCATTCAGCCCAGCAGTTCCCCTGCAGCCCAGTTCCCCTGCCCCTCTCCTGAACTGGCTCAAGACCATGTGTGCAAGGGGAAGGAGTGTCTTCAGAGCTGCTTTCCTCCTCGGAGAAAAAAGGAGCAGGACAAGGAGACACTGGGCAGGGGTGAGTGCACTGTCCTTTCATCCTAGAAAGCCTTATTTTAGCTTGGGAAGCAATAGAGGGGAGACTGGTTTTTCTGATTCTTGTTTTGACAAAACTGCAATTCAGTCTTTCCTGGGCCTAAACAACGTATGTTTCTAAAGGTAGATTTCAGCACAACATGCCTTCAGCTCAGGAGTGGTTGTTATGGTTTAGGAGTTGCTGAGCTCCAGAGAGCTGAAGACACTGAGCACTGCTGAGCATCCCCCAGCACTGGTAGGGATGTTGACTTCACTTACGACTGGCAAAACTGCGGCTGGTTCTGCAGGGCATGTGTGCACACATCTAATATTGATATTATTATAGTTGTTTTTCTGCAGTGCATATGTGTGCTGTGGTGGTACTGTTGTTATGGTTATGACTAGTAATCTGTTTAAAGTTAGTAGTGGGTTGCTCAGCCAAGTTGGAGCTCTCTTGTGTAAAGCACAGGGCAGGCAGGTGGTAAGAAATGCCTTGTGTACTGATGGTTGTGATGGAAATGACTCTGACTTTGGTCAGAGTCCTCCTGGAGCACATTATCCTGCTCTTGGCCAGTGAAAATCATCCTGAATGGAAACTCAGTGAAGGATACAGTGTGCAGACACAGGTGTAGATATGGTGTGGTAGAATTAGGCCTGGTGGAGCAGGATTTAAATATTGCACAGTGCCCTGTCGAAGGAGAAAAACAACAAATTTTTCAGTTGAGGCCACGTTGCTTTACTGAAACCCTCCTTAGTTCAGCACTTCTTAATTTGCTGGAAGGAATCACTAGGGACTGGTACATTCCTGTGTCTTGGCTTGGGGAAAGGGAAACTGGGCCCTTGTGTGTATGGTGGAACAAGGAGGAAGGAAAAGTCTGGACGGGAGCTTTCTGAAGCAGCTGAGTAGAGACAAACAGGTGCAAGCACAGTGGTACGAGGGCAGCAGTGTGTGAAGGCACGGGCTGGGGGACAGTGGCCTCCACTAACAGCACTAACTCCAAAGGAAAAACCCTGCCTAGCTGTGAATTTGAGTGTAAAACAACTGTAAACAAGGAGTAGGGAGTCAAGTAGCAGAAAAATAGGGAAGATTCCAGCAGGACTGTATCTTTTAAGAGTCACTCTCAGGCAGAGGTGCAATCCTGGCAACACCAATTAAAGGGCTTTTTGAAGCCCACATTTCTCAGAGCTTCTCCAACTTTTTTTTTTCATTGATCTATTTGTTATAAAACACAAAATCACAGGCCCAGTCCTGAAACAGGTGGGAGGTCGTAAGAGAGGGACTGTGTGGACAGTGGGGGCAGGAAGTCAGACAGCCCTCCTGATGTGAGCAGCCCTGATTCTGGATAAAAGCTGGTATCCTTCCTCAAATCCACTGGGATTCAAGCTTCTCCATGCTTTTATGAGTCCTCTGCCTTCTGTTTTCCTAGCTATTCTCTTAGCTAGATTTGAGTACTTTAGGAATCTGCCGTCCCACAGGCATGGCAGAGCGTCAGCATCACGTGCTAAGTTTCCTTCCACTGCTGCCAGGCTTGAAAGACAAATACAGTGAGGGAAGAAAGAGACAGGATACAAACACCTACATCAGGACTTCTTCTGAAGCAGGCTGGGTGGCAAAACGGGAAGAATGCTAGGAATGTCCATTCTGGTTCACTGTCGAACCCGATCCTTGAGAACACCCACAGTGTAACTGTAGTCCCAGTAAGAACGGCTCTGCCACGGTTGGATGTAACTGTGCTCTCTGGCTCCCTCCAAAGAAGAGCAGCCTTCCCTCTCTGCCATGTGTTCCTGACAATAGTGTTGAAAGCAGCAGCACTGAAGGGAATATGACCACAGAGAAGGACCCAGGTACGTCAGACCCAGACCACCCTTGCCTGGCACACTGCAAAGTTGTTCACCTCAGCCCAAAATGATTCAAAGCATGAGGGCGGCAAACCACTACTCACTGCGCACGTCCAGATGTGATACAAAGAGCAGGCAGCACATCCCAAGTGCTGGACCTGGAAACCACATGCCAATAATGATTAATTTTGCAGGGCAGTGTGGCAGAGTCCAAATCAAAGGAACCTTTCTGCCTGAAAAGCGGAGGCCATTTATCAAGAGATAAAATCACCTCCTTATAGGTCTACTCGTTTATTTTTAGGCAGCCCCTATATCAGAAATTTTTTCAACCTCGACTCCCAGGTCTTGGCTGTCTGCTCCAGTGAAGGCCACAGCCCCCTCAAGTGATGGCTGCACCTGCTCTGGCCCTGCTACCCTCACCAGACAAACAGCCCTCCTAGCAGTGACTTGGAACAAACTGTCTGGCAGGAAATGGGAATGAAAAGCACAAAAATCTCCTTTTCTGGGGTCAGGAGTTGCCTGTTCTTGGCAATAAATCAAAGGAAGCGAATTTCCTTTGAATAGCCTGGACTTGAACAAAGACGGTACATCTCCCAGACAAGGCAGTAGACTTTGTGACTGCAGGAAAGAAGGATGGTCTTTGAAGAACATGCACAGGGTTGTATGAGAATGTTGCCTTTTCATATTTGACTGCAGCGTGTAGATTTGTGCCACAATCCAGACAAAAAACCCCAACTGAACGCTATATTACAGAATGAGCAAAGGCTCTGAAGCACAGAAAAATTGTCAAGACTTCTGCTGACCCTGCTTGCCTTTGAGTAGGGTGCCACATGATGAGTGTTCAATTGCCTGTGGTGTCCAGTCAGCATTTGCTGATATTGTTACATACTTGAATCAAAACACATCTCCCTGCCTTGCTGCCCTGAAGAAGGAGCTGCCTGTTATCCTGTGAAATTTCCTCTGCTTGTCTGTCAGGGCTGCTGTGCTGTAATCTTGGAGGATAATCAACAGCGAAACCATTCATAAATCACAGCAAACAGAAAAGACGCCGATAGGGTCTTAAATTTCAAGCCTGTGAAGCCATCATTTCAACAATGACAGTCAAAGGGGAGATTAAGAATTCTTTTACATGGAAAAGTTTTTCTTGGAAGAGCAACCCTCTCTTTGGTTGCCTGTAACTGCAGTCATGTGGATTTGATTTTTACATGGCCCTTCTGCCCGCTTGCAGGGAATGCTCTGCAACCCCAACAGGCCTGTTCTCGCACCAAACTGGCGCGTGGAGGGACAGCGGCGGGGCTGGAATAAAGCATCAAAAATGAAGGACTGAGGCTTTTCCCAGTGCTAGCAGATTCCAAATGGGCTGCCTGTTTGAGAAGCAGTGGCAGGATGTTCCAGACCCCTCTTGGCTCAAGTCCACCATGCCTCTGGGTCCAACTGCAGAATGGGAATAAGACTGGTGCCTTGTTTTATGGTGCAAGTATTTGGAGATTAACTGTACTTGCACTTACTGGTGTTTAAAGCTGTGAGGGTATTGTGAAGTCAAAAAGGGAATGCAGGGCTGGATTAACACCCCACCTGGAGGGCAGGTGATTTCTTTCTGATCCAAATGGATTCTTGTGTTGTTCTGTTCATTTGGACCAAGTGCTATGCTAGGAAGAAAGGAGGGAGACTGCGTAGTTCTTGCCTTCCCTGCTTTGGACATTGACCTGCAGTGAAAGCCTGAAGAAGACGCAAGGGGAGCAGGGGAAGGAACACCAAGTGGAGGAATACAGTCTGATAAGTCATCTAATGTTCTTCCTTCAAATAGTCTTAAATTTAGAGTGGGAACAAGGTGGCTCTCTGCAGGTTTGTTTACTCTCCCTGATTTCTAGACATACACTGTGCTTCCTACTTCTGCTTTTCCAGCCTGCTTGCTCTTGTGACAAGCAAGGGAAAATATCACAGTGGGAAGGATGCTTCTGTTCTAAGCATGGTTAAAGAAGAAGAGCACACCAAAAAGTACTTTGAAGAATTAAAAACTCTTTGAAAAAGCAAGTATTTCACAACTTAAGATTTTCTGGATTTTTTTTTTAATGGGAGATTCATGGATAACTGAGGATAGCTCTCCCCAGGAAAATAAAACACTTTTTTTTTTCAGATTTTTCTTGTAAGTGATCATTTAGAACACAGGACCAGAGCAGGGATGTAAAGCCTCACTGAACAGCTTAGAGATGAAATTCTTGACTCAACAAATAGGTGTCATTATAAGAACTCTTACAGTTCGTATTCTTGGCTAGCCTGTTGTGATAGTGTTGTGTCTCTTTGATTTATGACACATTATTCCCTCCTGTAATGTCTGACAGTCAATGGCACATTTCTTCTCCAGCTATCCACCCCATTTAGCACATTTATAAAGCTTGGAAGGACAACCACAGCTCTCATATTGCCTGTTGGGATGGAGCACGTTGAAAACAGGGCATGATGCAGTGACACGTGATGGACAATGGGGGAGATGGTCTCTTAGCTCTATTTCCTCCTGCTCTAAATCAGGTATGACATGAAAGAAATTATTTGGCACCATATGGTGACCTGGGGATTGGAAGGCCGTCTTCTTCCAAGAGCAGTAGCTGTCAACCTGTCACTTGTGGAAGGAAACCAAGAAAAGCAATTCTAGTCAGCTTAAATTCACTTTAGAGGAGCTGCATTGCTGCTGAGAGCCCACGAATGGGGGAAAAAAAGTCAGAACTCACTGTCCTGACTTTTCAAGTTAAAAGTCTTTGGTTCTCATGTCTAAGCTAAGCTAAGCTTTCCCCACTGGAAACCAACCTGAGCATCTCTCCTAGTGAAAGAGTGGGAGCTGAGAATAGAGCCTTCCTGAAGGATATCAGTCCACAGATGCTGTAACTCAGTAAATTCGTTGTTGAATTTGCCGAAAAGTTTCATACTTCTTTATCCTCATCAGCAGGCTCTGAGCAGATCCCTCACACACAGCCCTCCTCTGGGGCTGTCTAGGGGTGAGCCTGTATCACTGGGAATCCACTCAGCCTTTTCTGATTTCTGTAATCAGAGGCAGAGAGAGCCTGACCTCTGTGTGGTGCTCAGAGGGACTGACCTGGGTGCCTCTCGTCAGTGTCTGCCCGTGCTGTATCCAGCTGCTCAGCAGATGGGGCTGAGCCAAACCTAGGATTCAGGCTTGGGCAGGCTGGGCAGTCAAAGCTGTCTGCATTCACTGAATTGCCAAAATTCAGCATTGGTGGATGGCCAAGTGTGGTCACCTGTCCCCTGACAGCTGGGCTGAGCCCACTGGAGTCATCAGCTAAATTACCTTGAATTGATGACCTGCAGACTTAAAGCTCTGTAACCCAGTTCCCATTATGCACCCAGCTCCCATTTCCTTTTGTATTTCTCTCATAGAAAAGTAACAGGAAAAGCAATTACTGGCTTTATGAAATGGAAGTTCATATAGTGTTTCCTATAAGACTTCAAGCAACTCCTTGTTAAAGCAGATAAGTTAATCTGTCTTTTGATTCAGGTCACGGTACGTTTTCAGCTCTAAATCACCACCGTACAGTAACTAATGGCATTTGCTGTAGAAATGATGTTGAAAAAACAAGGAATCTGGGCAATTATTTGGTGTATATTCCTGCTGAAAACAAGCCACGTAAAGACAGTGTCAGGGGAAAGGATGATTGATCATCTGGATTTTGCTCCCTTGTGTTTTCTTGCCCACTTTCTCCACAGTGTACTGTTGCACAATTATCGTAATGAAACCTGCCAGCGGACTTTTCCATGTGAGGAGCTCTGGCACTGTCAGGAGGGGCTCAGGAGGGCTTTTTATCCGTGGAGGCTGAAACTGCACAGCCAGAGCAGCATAGTTCCTTCAGGCATTCAACTTTCAGAAATACTAAAGTAAGAGTTTTAGCAGAGTTGGGGTTTTTTCCACTTTGAATTCTTGGTAGAATGCTGTATGTTCCAGTCTTGTCTCAGAGCTCATTAAAGTCAGTGCAAAGACTTTTGGTGGCTTTAATTAGCAGTGGTCTGAACCCTAAAGCTGATCAAAACTCCCACCAAACTGTAAATACGGAGGTGTTCTGTTTGCCTTGCAGATACAATATTTGGCTACAAGGCAGGGATGCTTGGAGCTGTTTTCCCTATGCTCTCTGTGCCTCTTTCAGATACCCACTAGTTTTACTGGATTGTTTTTAATTATAGCTTTGTTTATTAGGTTTAAAAAAACGGCCAGTTTCAATCTCAATGTAAAACAGAAGCAACTGACAGCTCCTGAAGTCAGTGAGTGAAATTTGGCTTCTCTTACAGTAGGTGTAGTTTTGTTCAGCTGTTGGCCACTGGTGTGAGAGAGTTTGTTCTCATGGTACATCTGCTCCACCCACATGCCAAAGCACCGTGGAAAAAATTCTAATGCTGAACCTGCACTGTGGATTTTGCAGTGTGCAGGGCCAGTCCATGAAGCAATGGGAAGCAAAGAAAACCAATGTGCAATACAGAGAGATTTTATTTCAGGCATGTTCAAGGGAAAAAAAATCAGGGGCAAACCCAAAGCTTGGAGCTCAGAGTTTCTCGCTGAATGGTATCGTTCTGAATTGCCTTTGGAAAGGTGTGTCACTTGTTCTCTAGACTGCCACAACACCCTGGGATGCTGTAAAAATAGCTGGCAGTGCCTGACTGACAGGCAGGAGACGTGTGACCCTAAATTATGGTGTTTTCCTTTTCATGATGAAATGAATGCTGCCTTAGACAGAGGCTGAAATACATCTGTTTGCGGTGGGAGTGCCATTTTGGGCCCGTTTCTTTTTGAAACTGGGGTTGGAATTGCCAGGGATCAGCAGAGCTATGGGCTCACAAAGAGGGCACTGTCTTTGAGGAATCTTTACATAAGCCCTGCACAACCAAGGCAACAGGAGTTTGCACAGCTGCTGCTGGAAGCAAACATGTACTTTTAGCTGACCTGGGCTGATGACTTCGGGCGTTAAATCTGACGCTTTCCAGATGTACAGACCTCTCCTGCCACAGTCCCCAAACATTCAGTCCCCAGGTAAAAAGGAAAATAATAACAATAATAATAGTAAAAAGCAATAGTAAAAAGGCACTATAAATACCACACTGTAGTGTATATTCCAGACCTGACATTTATAGATCGCATGGTCCAGTTCAAAGGTGAGTGGCATTATCTTCTCTAAGAGCTGTGTTTTGAACTACCCTTGGTTCAGAGCTAATTAGTGCTGCATCTGATTTGCATCTCATCTTCGGTCAAGCACCTAGTTCAGAAAAGGTGGCTAAATATCTGGACCTGTTGGGAAATGGCAAATGTCTGTCTGTGAGCATTAGACCCCAGGGAATAGCCCTCGACCTGTGCTGGGCCCAGGAGCTTTCACAGGACAGAGGCATCTTGCCAAATAACCACAAAATTAAGTTTTGTGCTTCATGGCAAAACAAAACTGTGCACATCAAGGCACAGATTTACCAGCGAGGATGGGATGGGATGCTTGTGAAATATTGTCACTGGACAAGTGACAGGGAACGGGCTGGCTGCTCCCCCACCCCGTGTCCTGACCCTGTGTGTGCTGCTGCAGGTTGCGAGTTGTGCTGTGGAAGTCACTGATGACTGCACAGCAGGCTCTGCGTTGACATTGATCACTTGATTCTCCGAAGGAAATGGAACCTCATCCTTGCTCCAGACCCAGCATAAATTGCTTTCCTCCCTAGACTGGTTATTTTTAAGAATAATTCCTGCCTTCATGCATCCCTGCAGCCTTTGGATGTTCTTAGGGAGGGTGATTAAAGGGCGTGGGGTGCTTGAAGAGGATCATTTATTTTATTCCATTTTGTTTAGGTGTGGTATTTATAAAGGCTCTAAAATTGGCAGTGAGAGAAAGGCAAATATTCTTCTGAACTGGAGACTGCCCCAACACAGACAGCTGCAGCCCAGCCTCTCCTTATTTTCCCTGCCAGTTCTCTCAAGCATGACCTGGTTTGAGGACCACCTTCAGTGAGATCAAAAGATGATTTTCCCTGTGCTTGCTCCACATGCTGCTTCACTGTCACAGCACCTGTCAGCTGGGTGGCAAGTGAGACAGGAATGAATTCTGGCCTCCCTTACTTGAACCATGAACAATTCCAGGCAAGACAATGATGCAGTGAAGGTGAAATTAGATCTGAGAGAGCCTGCAAAGCCCTCTAGATGTGTTCTTGCCATGGCGAGCTGAGGCATCCAGGGAAATGGTTACTCAAAACTCTCATCGGCTGGGGATTCTTTAATCTCTCTTCCCTGGTGCATTGCGTGTCATCCTGTGAAAGGATCCTGGAAATACGAAGGCATAGAGTTGCTGAGAGAGCATGGATGTTTGGTGCTCATTTCTGCAGGACTTTTCAGCTACAGAGCAGTAAGCTTCTCACATCTTCCTTCCTTCCTCATCTTTCTGGCTTTCTTAATAACAGCAGTGCAGTGAAAGGGGTGTTTGCTCCCTTGAAACCTTTGTTTTTCTCTCTGGCTGTCAAGAAATGCCAATGTTTCCAAATTTTTCATGGAATAAAATTTCAAAATATCTTGCTTTGCAGAGGGAAATAAGTTTTGCTCCGATGGTTTTTGATCAAAAGTTTTGTTATGCTCCAAATTGATGTGTTTCACTGTAGTTGGTTCAATTAACCCTAAAAGCTTTGCTTTAACTCCACTCAACGCTGAACATCAGCCTTGAATCGTATTTCCTTCTAGCAGCTCTCATGCAGTAACTTAATACCTGTATTTTTCAGGGAACAATGTGAAGCTGCTGTCACGTCTCACAGACCTTAAGAGTCTCTGCACCATGGCAGATGGAGTCCTTGAGGAAACAGCCTGCAGGAAAGATGAGACATCTAAACCACAGCCCAGTGAGTCTGTACTTATAGGAAAATGAGGTTTTAACACATTCAAACCAAAACATAGTTTCTGATTTTTTTCCAGCTGGCCCTGAAGAAAATACTTCTTCTTGACTTTTCTTAATTGAAAAAAAAAAAGAGTATTTTTGTTCCTTTATTGTGAAAGGAAAGAAGGTTCAAAATCAGGATGTTTTTCTCCCTGAAAATTCCAATTTTGTGAAAACTGTCTCTTTACTGGGCAGCCTTCCCAAAGGGAATCCCCAGCCAGCCCCAGTGCTAATATCAGTGCACAGTGTTTGGAGCTGAGCCAAAGGTCATTCACGCCATTAGACATTTTTATCGTGGACTTGAATAAACTTTGGACCAGGCTCTTTTGGCAAGAGCATGCACAGTCTGGAAATCTAAAAATAAATCCTGATTTGGAGCCATCCACAGCTTTTCAGTCACCATGATGGTACATTGGTATGAGCTTGTCAGAGAGGTGATGAGGTGATTTGGTCTCCTCTCTGGCCAGAGAATCTTTAACTGTTTATCGAAATAAACAAGGGAGAAGATGGTGTTCTACAAGCTCAACATTAAGAATTCTTGATGAAGAATTTTCCTGTGAAGCATCAACCCTGGAAGGTTCAGATGGAAGGTGTTGTCTCAAGGGATGATCTGGTTTTCTCTTCAAAGTTTTCAGCAGTAACAGCTCCTGGAATATGTAAGACTGTCATCCTCAGTCCTAGGAAATGGAGGGGTCCCTCCATGGTGCAGTTTGTCTGTAGCAGTAGTTTTGGGGGCCAGGAAAAGGGGCTGTGCCAGAAGGGAAGAAAAACTGGTCAAAGCACAGAATTTACACTTTTCCTTGTTTGTCTCCTGTCCATGATTCACAGGAATCCAGGATGAGAAGAAAACCCTTGGTAACAATGAATCCCTATGCTGCCATTCCCCGTGCCCATCGCTGTGCACTGTGAAGGGATCCCTCTGAAATACTCACAGGGAATCTAACGCTGTAATTACCATGTCTAAACCCTTTCACCTGGAGTTCACTCCAGCTCTCTACAATGACCTGAGTCAGATCTGTGTGTGGAAAAAGCAAAGTGTTTCCAGCATCTCAATTTTATTTCTACTGGCACAAGAGTTTCCTTGTGTCTGGTACTGCTTGCTGACGAACCCTTGGCTGAACACAAGTAACTGGTCACTTGCTGAGGTTGTGTAAGTGGCCACATGAGAGAGAGAGAGAGATGGAGGAAGTTAGAGGCCCTTGGTCAGGTGGCAGTGGGCTTGCTTGTGCCAACAGACTGTGGTGGATGTCAGTCCTAATTCCTGCAGTGCTAGTGACAGCATCCTGCTGGAGCAGTGTTGGTGGCTGTGGTCAAGCCACCAGGAAGTCCATCCAAAGGGCTCCATCTTCAATTAGTTGGTCTATTTCCTTCCTCCATATCTTTTTCAATCCATCTGGGTACCAGATCCTTTGTTTTTCATCCACAACAGGAAGGAGTTTGCCCTCTCCATGAGGTTTATAGCCACCGCTCTTTTCTGTGGGTCCTTCATCAACCGGTTGCTGTGATTCTCCTGATTCCCAAGACAGCTCTCACAGCTGCGGCAGTCCCTGGTTAAGGGTGTTAAGTTGTGGCAGTAATAATGCTGGCCCTGGTGAGAATACAAATGTGTAGTTTGTTGATCCTGGCCTGCAGAGCAGTACTACTGCCTGGCAACTACACCGCAAGAGCTGGCAGGCAGACTGATTTCCAGCTCGCTGCTCTGAAAGGGGAAAGGGTGTTTTCAAATTTCTTCTTTCCCTCCGTCTCCTCCAAGTCCGAGCCTGCCAGGAAGCTTTGGAGAGAAGCTCTGGTGTTCATCTGTGCCTCCCAAGCTGAGTATGATGGCCAGGCTCTTTCTCCAGGACTTGGATACCCAGCAAACTTTGCTGGGTCTCAACAGAGGGTGGGGGTCACTGGAGGTTGAATTTGAGCCAACCCACGTGCACGGGGAGTGGTGAAGAATTGCAGTCCTGACAGAGCGTGGTTTTAGGCGACTCCTGCCAGAAGTGGGGGTCACTTCTGATCATCCACTGGTCAAACTGGCTAATTCTAAAAGCAGGAGCCGGGTTCCAGCTGCTCGTGTGGTCACACATTGCAGGGAGCATCACACGCTGGTTCCCCATCACTGAAGAACTGAAGCACACACTAAAGGTGCTTGGCTGAATCAGGATGTGCTTAGATGTCCTGTGCCTTACTGTGAACTACCCCTGCTGAAGGACATCAGGGACACGTTCTGGGCTGGCAGCATGTCACACCTCCGCTCTGCATTGCCCAAGGATGTGAAGTAATTCGGCACCTCAGGAGGGAAAGATGCATATTTCTGTCCTGTACCACTGATATTCCCTGAATCTGCAGTGTTCAATCCACGTCCTCTGGGACACCCAGGAACATGTTACATTCAGTTATTCTAAGGTTGTAGTTTGCATCTGGCTTAATGGGACTGTCCTGTCTGACAGGGAGGGGCAGAAACTGTGGAGAAATGGGGCTTATGAGCTGTGTCTGCTGCTGGCACTTTGCCACCACCCCCTCTACAAGGAAACCTGCAAACTCTTTTTGGGAGCAGCATTTTGTCCTAAGCACAATCATGTGTTCACTGCATAGAGCACTCAAATGTGTGTGTGTATGTGTGTGTGTCAGGGGCCAGCTTTTCATTGAAGCCTGGTCCCATTTCAGTCTCTCTTCCTGAATGTTCAATGTTCAGAGGCCTGAGCTAAATATGAGTGAAAATGTGCCAGGGGGCTTTGCTGGGGTTGCTCACCAGCAGAACAACGATGCCAGCAAATTAGGGAGAAAACACGCACCACCTGATTTGTTCTTGCCCAAGGGCAACATTCATTTCTGCATCCTGTTTGCTCCACATAACATGGGTACACATATGTTACCCTGTCCAACCAGCTACAAAAATGCTGTAGATCCTTGGGGACCCTTGGGAGGCCTGGCATTATCTTTTCTCAGGATGTCAGTGAAATGTTTACATCCACAGGGCACAGTGTGAATTAGATGTTGCTCCATAGCGGAGCTTTCTGATTTAGTTTAGGATGGGGCAAATGCAGAGCACAGAACAACCCTCGTGCAGATGTTCCTGTGTTTCTTTGAAATGTTTAAATTATCTGCAGGGCTCTATAAGGGAGCAAAGCCCTGATCCAGTGGAGTTAAGGTGACACTGCTTCCTATCTACCCAGGGATCATTTTTTAAGTGCACTCTCATGGTCTATGAATTTTAGGCAGTTTTTTCTTTAATTTACCTTTTACAGCAGTATCTCCAACCTTGACGGTTTGCAGTATCAAATGTACCTGTCAGTGCATTTGTGAAGATAATAAAAAAGCCTCCACACCTTACAACGACACCATGGGTTTGGTTTGGAACTGGGTTGGGACGGGATGTCAGTTTGCACAAAATACACCCAGGAACACTTCACCTGCCCCCAAGGAACAGCCACCTCAGAGTGAAAGGCAGCAGCTGTTTCATCCTTCACATAAACAGTGATAGCAGAAGGTATGGCTGAAACTTCAGAGCGGCATCTGTGTTGGCAAAAGTTAATGGCCCTGTTTGAAAATGGTCTAAAGAGAAAGGTTAATGCCCAGGGATTGTACAGGCACAACCTTGATTTTCCATCTGCTTTGATGTCTCAATTAGTAGAACTCGGGGCAAGGGGGAGCAACTCCTTGGATGTTTCCAGCCTTTTGGGGGGGGGAAGAAAAAAAAGGTTTATTTATTAGAATAGGCAGGTCACAATTTAACAGAGAGATTGTTAAAGGAATTCAGAGCCCGTGGGATTTATGACAAGGTGATGAAAGAGGAACTCTGATAGTTACTCAATAAGCTTCTTTTTCCAAGAACATAAAGTTTAAAAAAAATAAATTTAAAAATGAGGATTTTTTTTTTATGAATGGGTTCTTGTGGTGTGCAGGCTGCTAACACTATCAACATTGTTTCTGGGGAACTCCAGGCATCTAATCAATCTTCATTCTGTAAGAAAACGTTCCAAATTATACGAAAACCACATGGCTTCTCCTGTTTGTAGGGAAAAACCTGACCTGACCCCATCTGTGCTCCAGAATGGCTGAGTTCCCACCTTAGGACTAATTCCAGCAAGAGCTGTGCTCCATTTCCATTGTCCTAGCACACAGAAGAAGGCACTTTGTGTAAAGATGCAGCTTTCCTTAGGATACGAGGGAGTTGTTCCAAGGAACGTGTGGAGGGAAGGATGGGCCTGGGATCATCACCGTGGATATCCAGGCCATTCCAGGCCGTTCGTGTCTTTCTAATCATCTGCCTGAGCTTGTTTCCCCTGCAGACTCCTCGCTGCCAGATCATTCCCACAGGTTCCATTCCTGTGTCAGATGCTGGCGAGCTGTCTGCTCCTGCTCCAGCACTGCCCAGCGAGAGGCCAGCCCTCTCCACAGAGCATTTACAATCCCTCTTTAAACTGCACAGGGGTTGGGAGCAGCCACCTTCAGACAACTTCTCTTCCAACACCCTGAGGGCAGTTGCTTTCATTTGACCTCTCTACAGACACACATAATGCCACAGACATGGTGGGTGTAAAATAAATGTTTGTTATATATGTATATCTAAAAATGCAAGTTCACAAAGCAAAATGCTTTTTTTTTTCCTTTGGAGAAAAGGGACTTGTGCTGAAAGGATGTTATCCTTTGAAGACTGGCAGTTTATCTCATAAATTACCCTGCTGTTTCCCCAAGATCTTGTGCAGAAGTGTTGTGCATCCTGGTCACTACTTTCAAAGCCTGGTTCAAACCAAAGCAAACTGCAACAAGTCATCTCTGGAAAGCAACTGAACTGTGAATAGCTCTGGAGATCAAAAGAAAGAAGCTATTGACAAGACAAATGAGTTGGCTCCTTAGATGTAGGCTGCATTGATAGGGCTTGCTTCCAGTTTCCAAACTTCAGCAAACATAGGAGACAATTTTAGATTCTACATCTTGGCTTATGAGAACGGGGAGCAGTGTGTAAATAAAATTAAAGGCAGCACGATGTAGCAAAGCACTAGAATGGGATCTCTCAGGTGGCTGGACTAACTGGGTCATGGGAACCTCTCCATGCTTCATTTTTCCAGAGGACATCCTGCTCTTTTGCAACAGACTTTGGCAGAGAGCAGGATTAATTCATATGAGAAAATAATCCTTCACATAAGAAAATCTTTTTCGTAGGTCCTTACATAAAGAAACCCCTCTTCAGTTACTTGTAGCATAAACTGCCATCACAAGAACTGAAATCTGTTTTTGTTTTCCCTCTCCTACTGCTGCTGCCCCTGCCCTGATTAGCCACACCTGAGGTGGTCATTGGCCCCGAGGGCATCAATAGTCCTTAATGGCCCTGACGAGCCTCACCTGGGGCCTCCCACGCTCTGTACCGGGGGGTGGGGGGTGGACCCTTAAATGCAATTCAGCTGAAACTTGGGGCTCTCCTGTCTCTTGGAGCTGTGCTGTGGGGATGTCTGCTTATGCCTCCAACACGCCGTGCCGGGGGCTGCCCATGGACTCTGCTGATGGGGTCCCTGCATTGTTGACTGTTCTTGTCTGGGTGTTACTAGAACTTGCGTGGTGATGACCGGACTGTCTGACCCTGCCCTGGATTCCCAGCCTGTGCTGTGGGTTCGGCTGAAGCTGGCTGCCACCTCCACTGCTCTGCTCGCTCCTCGCAGGTATGGTGGGGCTGGGGTTGGTTGGCACAGGCCTGGCACTGCTGGCCTTGGCACTCTGCTTGGTGTTTGGCTCCCTCTCCTGAAAGGAGCAGCAGGCTTTTGTTGCTCCCTGACAAACCCTCATGCAGATGCCCAGTTAGCAAAGGAACTGTTGTGAATAATTGTAGCCTTTCAGGTCACAGCACTCTCAGGCTTTACTGGCTTTCTTGGCCAGATCTGCTTCAGGCTCTGCCTGTTTCAAGACTGGCCCTTTCCTCCCTCTATCTGAGGGGAGCAGCAGGTGTCTGGAGAAGTCTGGCAGAGCTGATGCTTCACGGTGAAGCATGAACTCATTTCTGAGTTTGTTAGGCTGCTATAGCTGCCTGGGGTTACCTGCCCTCCCCAGCCCATCCAGAGGCCAGAAGGCTGAGGACCTTTCCTTTAGCATTAAAAAAATAAATGAAATCATACAAGCAGCTACAGCTGTATGGAGCTGATTTTTGTGTGCATATCTAAGTCACATCTGGGTTGTTGGACAAGGTATCCATAATCTTAGCCCTTTTGTGCCAAATGCCCCAGCACGCTGCCTCACTGGAGCTGGCAGCAGAGATGTCCCCCACCCGTGCCTTGGCTCTGCATGGCCTCACGTGCACACAGGGTTGGCTAGTGAGTAGCTCCAGGGTCTGGTGCAAGGCTCTTTATTCCCACAAAAAAAAGGGAGGAAGAAAATAAGTCCTTTGAGGTGAACCTGCCTGTACAAATGTTTTCCTACTTGAATGTTTTCTGAAATATAAAACACCTGCCATCTGGGTAAATACAGCTCAAGGAGAAAGAGGTAGTGTCTGGGGCAGGTAGGGCTGCCTGGACCTTCTCAAACGTATTTGGAAAAACACAGTCAACTGGAAAATCCTAAATATTGGTGCTTCAGCACTGCTGCACTGGTCTTTGTTGCCCAGAAAGCTTTGGTAACTAGCAGTCATATGACCAAACCAAAATATTTAATGGTATATACAGGCTCAAACATCTCTCTGTCTAATCGGTGACAGAAACAACTGCAAAGGCCGTTTTCTGAATGCTGTGCTGAAAGTAACATGGTCTAGGTGAGGGATGGAGAAATACTTTACTGTATCCTGACATCCCTCTGGCCTTGGACCAGGTTTACCCTTCTCTTGACAATCAGCTTTTTTTTTTTCTGGAGTGCCAGGATCTGGTGCCATTGAATGTTCTGGCATTCAGTGTGCTGCACAGCAACCCCCAAAATGTGTGAGGCAAAGATGGGTCAGGGAGATGCTGAAGGCATTGTGGTTTGGATGGCTGCAAAAGCAGTGGCACGTGTCCCCTCATTACTGTTCCTGAGCCATGGGAGCAAGTGGCTTGTCCTAGGTCAAAACTGGGGCAGGGTGAGGCCTAGATTGCCTGACTGCTGGGTTTTTTTCTTCCCACCCTGCAGGCTATGAAAAAACACGATGATTTTATTTATCCAGGAGACCAAGGCTGCTCTGACAGCCAGACTGGTTCCCTGAATGAGGAAAAAAAAAGGCATATTTTTGAACCCTTTCTGTGGAACACACATGCGCTTGCTCTCTCCTTCTAAAATATCATCAAGGAAAACTCAGAAAATTCAGCAAGAAATGTGTCTTGAGCTTTCCTTGTCTACTTTCAGTGTGTTTTTGTTTCTTTCCAAAACAGTTAGATTTCCAGACAAAAAGAATTGGGACTTTGCTTTGAGTTTCTTGGCTCTTCTCAGTTCATGTTTCCCTGGCCATTCCTTTTTTCAAACAGAGGCTTTTGTACATAGTATATGAAGTTGAACCGAGGGCAAATATTATTACAGTCTCATGTTCTGAACTGACACCAACCAAGCCTCCCTCTGCAGTGCTCCAGCAGGATTTCATGTCAAGTTGTTCCCCTGCTCCGAAGGTCTGACTGTGCCCTTCTTCAGCACAGTCATCTGAGTCCTTTGACTCCGCAGGGCAGGACTGAGCAGTGCTGCTGAGAGAACGCTCCCTGCCTGACTCAGGCTGGGTTGCACAGCTGAAATCCAGGTGCTTTGTCTGGGGAAGGCAAGTGCTGAGACTTTCAGTGGCCTTCAGGATCAGAAGAGGGAAAGCAACAGTTAGATCTGGACCCTGACTGTGGACAGTGAGCAGCACAGAGTTCAGAAATTAAAGTGGTTTGAAGGAACAGGATTCCTCCAGGGACAGGGTGGAAAAAAATAACTGGAGGATAACATCCAAGACCAGCCTTGAAGCTGCTAATAGGGACTTCATTATCTCTCCCTGCTTTCATCTGACTCTTTTACCGTTTTGCCTTTTCCTGATGCCTTCAGCTTTCAGCTGTTCCACTAATTACTTCCTTGGTTAACTTTGAAGCCCTCTGTGGCTGTTACTTATTTTCCCTTTCAGCTGGTTGATTGTTTTCATCCTTTTCTCTCCCCTTTAGCAGCAGCAGAAAGATGGCAAGCAGAAGAGGTGTGGGTGGAGGAGGTTAAGCTAGTGAGGAAACAAGTCCTCTCCCTTTGAGGAGACATCCTGAGGAGACTTTGGATCTAGTCAAATATTCCTGCAGTAGCAACAGTTGTATATCTGAGGAAACTGTGGCCTGAGACATGCTGTCACTGTAGTGGAGTACTTTATTGTAAGAAACTTTTGGTGAGTGCTTTGGGGGTCATGTTTTTCCCACTTAAGCCTTTGGAGCTGGGATTTAACAGAAGTTGTAGGTACTAGTAAAGCCCTAAAATATACTGAAGTGCTAGACTTGATACTGGGAAAGGGAAGTCTTTATGGCTGCCCCTGGGCTTTAGGAAAAGGGCATGAAGGAAAAGAGCATTATGACCCAATTATTGCAATATCCATTCAACTGCTCACCCTGCCCTGTTCTTTTCTGTCCCTATCAATGTTCTTGTTGACCCAAATCTTCCCCTGCTTTGGAGTTTTCTGTTCAAACGCAGCTTTCCCTTGCCCCTCTGGTGGGAGCCTGCATGCAGATGTACCCGGGTGTGGGTCTGGCTCTCCCTGGGAGCTGGTCCCTCTTGGTGTGACTGCTGTCTCCTGGGAGCTGTTTTGGCAGGGCTTCTTTAATCTTGGGCACTTTGGAAAGTTTCCAGACTGTCTTTTTCTGCCCCCTTGCAGACTCACAGCTAATACGCACATTGCTTTAATTTGTTCTTCAAATGAAACCCAATTATACCTGGCTGTTAAGTCAGTAATTTACTTCACGGTAGCTTAGTGTGTTTTTTAAATGCCTGGTTTGCTGTGGGGTGTCTGTTCATTGCAAGGCTGTGCAAACCTGTAAAACAGCACTGGAAAGAATTTCTTAAGGGGAATAAAAGAGGCTCAAGGTGAACCATGCTTCTTCTGTTTACCCATAGGGCCATAAAAGAACTAAAGTGTTGGTGCTGCTTTACAAGCTTTTCAAATTTGTGGACTCTCTCATCATTGGTTTGTGTATTTGTTAAGGATTTGGAGAGGGAGAGGGACATTTGCTTCTTTCTGTATTCTCTACGTGGTACCGGTGTGGATTGTGTGCAGTGGGATGAGCTTCAAGTGTCAAAGCATCTCTAATATCAAAGCATCTATAATCTCAAAACATCTTTTCCAGCCTCTCTACTGACATTGCATTTTCCCATGTCCTGTGCCTCATCCTGCACCTGATTGGGGCTGACTGCCCACATAAACTAAGTTCCCTGGTAGAGACTGGATAGGCTTCCCAGGAAATTTCCTGAATAACCTAAAAAAAAATCCAAAAAACCCCAGAAGCCAGTGATTCAGGTCACACGTGTTGGCTGCTGACCCATGTGGTAAATAGAAGGGGTGATATTCAGATGCTTTTTGGCTCTCCTTTGCCCCAGTTTGTCCCTTCTCTGCTCCTCCAAAGCCGAAGGCAGGAAAGACGGACACTCCAGATGGAGGCCTGCTTTGCCAGGGCTGTTGAGACTTGCTGAACAAATTGGATGTGTGTGTTCATCCTGGGATAAACAGAGCAGCGTCACTGAAACCAGCGAGGCGGGGCTGGTTAATGCACTGGGATAGAAACTGAGAATGGGGAAAGACCCAGAGCAGTGGGCCAGGAAAGGAGGGGTTTGGGCTGGGAGGAGGCTGCCAGGCTGCATTTCATCCTGCTCCATGGCAGTGGTGCAGCAGAGCCATCTGCAGAGAGCAGGCACACTCGGAGGAACCGGAGCAGCAGCTGCTGGCAGCCGCAGCACCAGTTGTGCTGAAGTGGGGGGAGCAGCCCTGCACAGCCCGAGGACTGCATGAGCAGTAGTAGGTTTATGCTGCAGCAGCCAAAACTTTAGTTTAAATAAACCAAATCTGTCTAACCTCAAAGCTGCAGGCATTCATCAGCCTTCACAGAGGCAGTGTGTCCTGGGGCCAACTGGGACGTTTGCCTGAGGATTTATCCTGCAGGAGCCTTTAGTTCCCAACTGGGTTAAAATTCTAGGCAGTCTTCTGCACAAAGCTTCACTGGTCTGCTTCTGAGGATGCTTGAAACAGGGCCAGGGATCTTTGTGGAACAATTCTACGTACCCAGCAGCACCAGTCTGTGATGGCTGAATTGCAGTCCTTTCCAATCCTTGTGCTTTTACTTTGTCCTCAGAATTGTGGTCCCCAAAAGTAACAACTTTCCTTCTTTCAGCTCTGTTTTTGCATATGTGTTTTTAAAGCAGAAAAGCAAAGTATTTCAAAGCTTTCTCTGTGTTAGGACTGTGGTTCGGGTGGTGTGGCTTAGACTGGATTGCTGCATTCAGTAAATGGTATAAATGGTATTTGCCTCATTGACAATATTCCTCTCTGCTGCCTACCCCCTTAGAAAGTAATCAACTACACGTAGCTTTAATAGGAGGCTCAAGCAATATCATGGACTGACTTTGCTCAGGTGGGTGCTTGGAAATGAGAAGAGAAACAAAAGACAGTGCTGCCCTGCTGGGAACAGCACAGGGTCACATCTCTTGATAATGTGGAGTGCTTTACGTCTTTCTAAGAAACAAACAAGGCTATAATTTCAGCTCTGAAATTTTGGTAGCCTCAGGCTTTTGGAAAGTTCTGTTTCATTTAGATTCTGGCATTTACTTTTGTTTGCTTGGACTATAAAGACCTTTTTATTCTGATCCTCAAGAGCTGTTTACCATTCAGCACATGTGGTCTGCATCTCTCACACTAAAATCTTTTGAGGACTTGGCAACCTTTTTTAGTTCTCTGATCAATGCTGGCTAAGGAACAATGGTAAAAGCCCATGGAAGTCTGTTGCCCAAAATGTGCTGCCCCTGTTCTGATTAACTAGCAGCTTCAGCTGAGGTGGAGGTTGCTGGCTTGATTGTTTTTTTCAGGAAGGCTGGTGCCAATCTGAAGTCACTACGCTGAACTGACAGCAGGTGTGTCAGTGTAAAACCAGAGGGCAGCTTTGCTGCCCACTTTTGTGTTTGCACAGAAAGTTATGATCAGCTTTGCTTTCTATCCTGATTTACAGCTTAGTGCTTCTGTGTACTGTTGGCACTTTCCTTTGGTCAGTTCCAGGCCTGTGTTCTGCCTGGACATACTCTACATTGGGCCTAAGAGGAATCTTCTGTACATGAAAACCAACGTTTATGCCTTGCAATAGCTTTTCTATGAGCTCTTGTTACTCAGAGTATCCAAGAAACAAGACTTGGCTTCAAGTCCCCTGTGCACAGTTGAGGGGAAGGGTGTTAACCCAGTGGGAGAAAACGTTGCCTTCCTGCAGCACTTCTCATTTAGCAGCTTGGAAACTTGCCAAAGAAGCAACTTCCCATTGCTAAATATTGCACTGTAAATGTCTGGGAGAGGTGTTTGCAAAGGCAGGGGAAGTGGGCCATGCTGGTTTTTGAAGAGGAGGAAGATGAGGGGAGGAAATGCAGCAGCAGATTTACGGTGACTGCTGAGAATGTCACAGTCACAAAGTCCTGAAGGGAACATTTTGCCTGTGCTCTTAATGAAGCTGTTGCTGGCTGAACATGAGATGCAGTGAAGCCTCTGAGCTGTTGTGTTCCACTGAGAAGGTGTGATACTGTAGAGTTGAATCCATGTATGCGAGGAGAGGTCAAATAATGTGGTTTTTTAGCAGCTAAATCGCAATGGCTGCATCAGCACAGCTACCTAAGGCTTCTCTCTTTTTCTGCAAATCTACCAGCACCATCCTAGGTGTTAATTTTAGAGGATAATCTACATATCTGCACATGTGGGTTAGAGCTCACTGCTGATGTGAACCTGCCTTTCTCTAAAGCTTTCAGCAATGCCTGAAGCTCTGCCTTTATGAGCTGCTCCTCTCCGTAAAAGAGCTAAACCAACTGTAGAAATCCAGTTCCCTCCAGCCTGAACTGGAGGAGTTTGTGGGTCAGGTGCAGAACCTGCCACCTTCTCCTGTGAAAGGTGATGGGAAGTTGTTGGGATCACCAGCTTGGGGTGGAGGAAACAAGAATTGGGTCCGTTACTGGCCAATTTAAAGAGTTGCCCTTCCACATTCCACCTCACAGGCAGAGCATTGCCCACCACAGGACTGGTGTCTTGGCCTTTGGTGGCAATGAAGGACTGAAACCAGGCCCTCAAGGGACCCTCATAAGAGCAGCTCCTGTGGAGAAGGAGCCGAGGTCCCAGGAGCCCTCTCATGCCCTGACCATGCTGGCAGGGAGCTCTGGAAATGCAGAACATAAACCCATCCCCAGTCAGGTGGCTTCCAATTGCAGGAGCCTTGCACTGAAGCACGGTCATAAAAATAACTAAATTATGTTTCATTTCACTGATGGGTTTGTGTGGCTTGTAGTGGCCATAGCTTAGCAAGGCACCTGCCTAAAATTAGGCACACTACTACCTCTATGCCCTGCTTTGCTTTACTGGGGTATGAAGAAGTCTGGTTCTCTTCCTATCAGTTCATTCTAGCAGCAAAGTGAAATAACTGTCCACTGTGCTGGCCTGCTTGTACCTCTTGGACTCTGTGCTTAGAGAAAAAAAAATAGAAACTAGAGGGTGCAAGTCATGGAATGGGGGGAAGTCCGTCACTTCCTCAGGAAACACCTATAACAACAGTGCTTGGAAAAAATACTCAAGAAAACCTCTCCTGTTTTGATTTAAAAAAAACTTCTCTGCTCTAACTCCACAGCATTCTCCTTTTATTTATTTTCCTAGAGACATGGTCCAATTTTTATATTTTGCTGAGTTAAATGAGCAATAAGTAGTAATCAGATGTTGACATAAAGTTATGTGTACACCTGCTGACTGACTCATAAAGAACAAGAATGCTTTTAGTTAAGAAATGGCAAGAAAACTAAAATACAGCAATTAACTTCACTAATAAGAAACCCAGGCAGTTAAATTATATACATTTATTAAATCACACAAGACTTCTGAATGACCTTTTTAGTTTGATGCTGCCTGATGAAAGCAATTCTGATTTCAGTTCTGGTTCAAAAAATCTGGAATTCCTCAAGGTTTTCCAGCCAAATTGTGTATTTAAAGCTTTCAGGTGAAAGAGAGAGGGAGTGGTGGTGCCCATCACTGTAAATTCTTATTTCACCCAACTCTGAGTGCCAGTTGGGTATATGACTCTTGGATTATTAGTACCTTGTTGAATTATTAGATGGGGTAAAATTATCACTCAGTGCCCTAATCAGGAACACAGGAGGTCTGTGAATAGTGAACTGCAAAGATGTGTGTGCACCTGTGTCTCCATTGGCACCCGAGGTGTTGAACTGAGGGCCTGCAGTGCAAAAATGTGGGAGCTGCTGCCATTCCAAACACCAGCAGAATTGCTGGCTGACAGCTGAGGTAGGTCTGGGTCTGAGCACACTGAGACCTGTGGGGATTTCTTGCAGTTTCTATGGGTCTGAGGCATTGGGAAATAACAGCCCTGAGCTCCACTTATAACTGACCCAATTCAGATATGTGCTCTATTTTCATACTAACTGTGATCTTTGAGCGCTCTCAGATGACCTTTTTATTTAGACAAATACAGTCTTCCCGGTTTTGGTAGAGTCTGACTTATTTTAATCAGTTCTCTCAAGCAGATGACTTTGCACTGGTGTTGGGCACTGTAAAGCTTTAGGCCTCTTTGCAACAAGCCCGGAGTGAGTCCAGAGCTGTGACATGTCTGTGAACAGCATGTCAGTCTTTAATGGTTTTTCAGTCAAAAAAAAGTAAGTCCCAGCAAAGGGTGAATTTGATCCTCTCACCATGTGGTGGGGGGAAATCAGAGAGGTGGTCTTGAATTTCAGGCGTGAGACTTGAGTGCCTTTGAACTAACTTCTGGGCCAAGAACAGTATCTCAGGAACAGGATATGTGAAGTGAATTTTACAGCCTATAACTGCTTCCTAGTTAAGACAGACACTGATAAGCTGTACTCATGAGGTGTGCAAGAACTCCAAAAGTGTTCATGGTAATGTCTCAGTGGTCCCTAGCCTGGCTCATTTACAGGCTGAATTAGTGCTCAGGGAGCCTGGGAATTCACAGCTCTTGGTTAATACACATTAATCCAGAAAAGCCATATGAGAGTTTTGGTCACAAGGGTAACACAGAATGTCATGGTGCATAATTAGACTCTTGACATGCCAAATATCTTCCTGGTGGTGGATGATGGTGTGATTTTGGAGGCTCTGTATGTGTGAAATGCTACAAACCTGCAAGACTGGAATTGAAGGGCCAGGGTCTGGTCTGCTGTCTCAAGGAGGACCTGAGGACAAGGGCAGACCAGAGCAGTCTGGGTACGTAGCTGGAGCTTGCACTCAGACAGCACTTCCGAGCTGAGCAAGTCTGGTCTATCAAAAGGCTGTTTGACCAGCCCGCATTCCTGCTGCTCCTCTCTCCACCAGGCAATTTAATGGGGCTGCTGGGACAGAGCTTTGCTTGTTCAAATTTCAAAGAGCGTTGCAAGGAATGCAAGGAAGTTGTTGGACATGTTAATCAAAGAAAACTCGTATTCAGGAGTTTGATTTATACCTGTGCACTGCACACAGATCGTGTAGGCTGCTAGATTGACACTCAGGCTGCAGGTTGTAAAACTTCTCACATGGATTCTGCCCTCTGCCCCTTCCAGCCACATCACACTGGAAGCAGCTCGTATCTGTGTCCCAGATGCCTCACATGAAAGAGGGTCACTCTGACTGTTGAGAGGCAGTTGTGCCCTCAGAGCTGCTCTGCACCTTCTTTTTCTTTCTCTTCTCCAGCTCAGATACATTCACTTAAAAAGGACTAGAAAACCAAACAGCCCTTGTCCAACCCCTGTAACAAAGACAGTGCAGTCCCTACACCTAGAAGAGTCACTGCTGTGAAAAAAACAAGAGGGTATTTATCTCTTTCTACCACATCTGCAAGCTCCAGCTGGAATGTAAATGCTGAGCTAACGTTTTTGTTGTCATTAGTGCCTCTTTGTAGGAAATCCTGCCTAGAATTGCTTGCAGAATATATCCTTCACGCTAGGAAACAGCGATAAGCAGAGCAGTGTGTTGCAGTGCTGTAGTGTGCCCTCCTTCTGCAGCTCACAGCGTGGAATGCAGACACTGAAAGGCCACCAAATTGCCCACAGAATGTGTGCTCATGCTTGTGACGCTCTTGGGGAGATTAGGAGCCAGTCCTCAATTCTGAGCTCCTATTACCAGTGCAGCTCATTCATGAGGCCTCAAAAATGCTGGCAGCTTTGATCCTTTCAAGTCCTAGCATATAACTGGGGATGCCAAGCTCTGACTTCAAAGTCTGTCAGTCCCCAGATCCATAAACTGATCAACAAGCACTTGCATGTCATCTTGCAGAAGGACTGCTGAAGGGGTGGGGTGGGAGCACATTCCTTCCTTCTCCAAAACTCCTGGGCCATGCCTGGAGGAGGCTGGGTGCTTTGGTGTGATTGCTTCTGGTCTTTTCCTTCCTTCTTCACGTTGTAAATTATTTAGGTGTCAGCATCAAAGATCAGAGAGCAGCACAGGAAAAAAATCTCAAGTAAATGCTTTATATTCCTTGGGATCATCTGTCCAAAGAGCTCTGCTTGCTTTGTGAGTATGGGCTGCATTCAGCCACAAAACATCCCTGTAATAGTTTACAGCTGGGGAAACTGAGGCATGGGGCTGTTAAAACGTGACTTGGCCAGAGCATCTGCACAGTCTCTGCCAGAGCTGGGAGGAGTGCTCTGTCCCCTGACAGCTCCTCTGCATCTGCAGGAGCAGGCTTCCTCCCTCCAGCAGCTTGCCAAGGGCTGCAGAGGGAGACCCTGCTCCTGCCCATCTCCTGCTCCTGCCCATCTCCTGCTCCTGCCCATCTCCTGCTCCTACACATCCCTGCTTCCTGACGTGGCACTGCTGCTCCCATGGCAACTCCCTGATCCCATCCACAGCCAGCCTGCTGGCCACTCACCAGCCCCACACCTCCGGAGTTACACACCCCCCTACCTCTCTGCATTCCCATCCCAGAACATCATCAGCCTCTTCTGCAAAACCTTGGCCCGCATACAGACATTCTGGGTGAGTTCCTATCCATCTAAGGCTCTCCAAATTTCTTTCACTTGATTTTCCTCATTGGAATGGAAAAGGGCAAATATTTAGAGATGCTCTTAGGAGAGACTTTTTCTCCAGGCTCTGCTGAACTTCATGCTGTGCTGTCCCTTTCCTGAGTCAACATACAGGAGTATCAGGCTCCCTGTGGATGCTTTCTGCTCTGCTGGATTAATACAGCTGCCTGAAGAGGAGGGGTGTCTTGTTTGGTGTCTCTTCATCGTGTAGGTTTAACCAGCAGTGGAGTTCAAGGCTGCTATAAATAGTTTTGTGCCTTGTCACAGGAGTTACCCATTTATTACAGTTCTCTTCCTTATCAGCAGCCTCCCTCAAAATTGGCTGTAGCAAAAGTTTTGGAGGCCGTGACTGCACAGCTCCCTTTGAAATGGCCTGATCTAGCATGACTGCAGCTCCCTGACTGGGGCAGGGATGTCTGATGTCCTGAAGAGCTTTGCCTGCTTCAGCCATCTAGTTTTAAACTTTAGCAACATGGCCTGCAGCTCTTCAGTGGACCCCTTCTCCTGGAATGGGTCTTGTCATATTCTTGTCAGTTCTGCAACCTCCTTCTCATTCTCCTAGGAGAGATTACTCAGGGGTCTGCAGATCAGCAGAGGGGGACTATTTTTTTAATTGTGAGAGACCAAGAGACCTCCTAATGTGACTTGGACTTCACACCATTCCTTCAGGAAACACATGATAAAAGCATTGCTTCCTTCCTTTGTCTGTTCCCTCATTCCCATTTTAAACAAATGAAATCCAGCTCCCTCTGGGGTGGAACACAGCATCCACTGAGCAGCCAGTGGTAAAACCACCTGCCTGGGTTGAACATGGAGCAGCAGATGATTTTGTCTCTCTTGGAAGGTTACACAGAGTACAGGGAAGCTTTGTAGCTGGCCCAGAGAGAAGTGCCAGGCCGCGGCTCTTAGCTCAGACAAAGATTGCTTGTGCTGAGCAAGGTGGTTAAAGGTGAACTGAGGTTTCTCAGAGTCCTGAGCCAGTGGGTAGCTCCTGTCTGGAGTTTGGTTGTTGTTGGCTCTGTAGGCTTTTGGGTGCTGGAGGAAGTAGGTGTCCAGTGAGAGGTGATAAAGTTTGTGCTCTTGGCAGATCCTGCATTGTGCCCGGCTGCTGGCAATTTCTTCCCTTTGTGCATCTGCCAGCAGGGTTTCTGTATTGCTCAGTGGGATTTAAAGCTTTCCTGGGCATCTGGGAAAGGCTTGTCTGCAATCCAGCACTGAAGGGCAGAGATCAAAAAGACACCCCTATCATTACTAAAGCAGGAGAGGCATTTATTGCTTGGGTACCAAAATGAGGCTTTCAGGACCTGCCATTGGCTCTTTTCTGACGTTGGCCAAATCATGTATTTGTCCTCACATCGTTCCTCACCTCTAAAATAAGGACAAAGTGTTCCTCAGCCCTTCCCTGCCACACTGTGCAGCTGTGGAAGAAAACCCGGTGGATAGTGGTTTAGTTTTTGTGTTAAAGCTCCCAGTACTGTATGGCTTCAACAGTAATTCAGCCCAAAAGAAGAAATCAACTTACAGAAAAGCTTAAAGAATATACAGATTGTAACCTCACCGAAAGGATGAAACAAATATCTGATCTCTGAAAGAGCACACTAAGGGAATAATCTTTTCCTAAAGCCTTTCAAAATCTTAATGGTTTTCTCTACAGCTTAGGATAGTGAAGCTAGCACTCCTCAGGTAAACTTGCCAGCCATCAAGGGAAAGTAGAACAGCAGACTTTGGAGACAGAAACCTTCAGCAGTGTGTGCTGTAGGGAATGGTGTGATCCAGGCCTTAGATGAAATGCTTCAGCCAGGCTACTTACAAATCCTCTGACATTCATACAGAACACTTGTCATCTTTTCCTTTGGCTGTCTCGCCCCCATGACCCAAAATGCCTAGTCCTTCTCAGCTTCCTTCTCTGCTTGGTTCCTGCACCCTCCACATGCATGGAGACAGAGAAAATCAGCATTTTTACTTTGTTCTGATGAAGAAAATTTATACAGGGTTTTTAGACTGGATGAAGATTCCTGGTGTCCTGCTGTTAATTTAAGAAACTTGTTCAGAAAGACTTTTCAATGCTTGGAGGAGTTGAATGAATCCAAAGAGAAACAGTGGCCTGTTGGAGAGAGAACGGGGACATCGTGTTTGCTCAGCGATAGATTTAGCTCTTGGTGGAACACCTCAACAACTGGCACCCCATCTACCCTGGGGCTCCACCCTCTCAGTGTCTCTTTACTACCTTAATGTTTGGATTCTTAAAACTGGCAGGTGCCTGGATCTGCTGAGCAGGTTATGGCCCCAGTGCTATTTTTATCTCCTGAGTTCACAAGCAGTTTGAAGAGCTGTAGCAGGAAATAAAAAGGCCCTCTAAAAATACAGAGGGTAACTTTTAAGAGGTAGATTTTTAATTGCAGCTTGAGCAAACCATTTTTAGTTCCCATGAGTCTGCTCCTTCCTGTCTCCTCTGCGATCTGGAGCTTCCCCAGAGATGAACTTGTCATGGTTGTAGCCTTATGGCCCCACGAGTCTGTGGCCCTGCTTTCTGTGAGTTTCTGGCATCGCTGCCAAGATCAGGCAACAGCAGCCCCAGATTGTCTCTCCAAATCTGTGCATCTGCAGTTGGGCTGAGGGGAATCCAGAAAGGGGAAAACTGAGGAAATTGCTTTCCTCCCTCTTTGGGGTATAAAATGTTCTCTTCTTTCAAGTTAATTTGTTCTGTGAAAGTTCCCCTTGAAATAATTTTCCAACTACTTTGAAAGATCAAATAGATTATATTGAAAGCTACTGTAAGATGAAGTGCCCATTTGGATTTAATAAATGCTGGTTTATAGAGTTCGGCTCGTTATTTCTTTGGGATAAACCTATAGAGAATGGAAGGGAGGAAAGATTTTAATGTTTCTGAAAAATTTATCCCATGAACAGTAAAAACATACCCTAGAAATATACCAGCCACAAAAATGACATCTTAAATGCAGTATTTATGACCTTCTGTATTTGTTTTGCATAAACTTTTCTGGTTTCTATTACACAGATTGATTTATGGAGTATATTTGGAATAAATGTAGTGCATATTTGAAACAAACAGAGTCCTGGTCTGTGAAGCACCCAGGAGATACAAAACCTCTGTATAGTTCAACCTGAGAACCTCCAAGTCCTTTTTATACGAATATCTTTCTCCAGTGAAAATAAAATGCAGAAAAATAATAAGAAATTAGATGAAGAAAAGCAATTTGGGAAAACATATGTAGCCAATGTTTCGACTAAAATTGGTCTGAACTTTGTATTCAGTGTCTCATTCTGTTCCCTAATGAAATGTTCTTTATCCAAATGGAAATTTTACCACGAATATCATTTTTCACAGATTTGTTTGGGAGGTGTGGGGAGCTGACAGGGGCTGGAGGGGATTGAAAACTTCTCAGAAAACATTTTGATTTTACTGAAATTCATGTAACTTTAGAACACACACTGAACTAGAAACTTCTTAGTAACTTTTCCATTAACTTCAACCTTTAGGAATGAAGGGAAGCAAACAAGGAGCAATTTGCCCATAAACCATCAATTCTTGATCTGTAAATGAGCTAATTGCATATTTTAGCAGGTTGGGGGAAAAACAGTAAAACAAGGATTGTCTGTATTGATTTATTTTTAAAGCACATAAGTTGCATTTATCTCTGCTTTCCTCCTGTTCCCCTGACAGGCTTGGCATCTGCCCTGTTCCTTCCTGTAACTGGATGACTTGTGTACTTTTAGTGCATTTCTAGATTGGCTAAAATAGTACCTTTTCTGTATATTTTAGAAGGGGTTTGCAAGTTATCACAGCACAAAGATTCTCTCAGAAACCTGAGTGCTGTCCTTCACATGCCCACAGCAAAGCACCTGGGTTTTAAATACCCAAACCTGTAGCAATTGCTTGTAAGTGATCTGCAGACTGATAATTATTGCGTGAATAATATTTATGATTATCCTGAGTTTGTTATTGAAAAATTGCTGGCAGATAAAAACTGAGGCTTGTCAGCTTTTTAATAGCTAAAAATGATACTTTAAGCTGCATTTGCCTGCTGCCACAGGGTCTGAGTGGCTGCAGACAGGAAGAGTGTATGGTCATATGCTGCTCAAAACTAATCAGTGGGATGTTCTCCCAACTATGTCATCTTTCCAAAAACCATCTGGTATTTAATGTCATGAGTCTATTTTTCACAAGCTGCCTGGAAGATCCTAGGCTGTAGTCAGGTTGTCTGTGCTAAATGAAATGAGGAGACTCCCAGCTACCTCCCACCTGCTGGCCTCACCAGTGTGACCCATCTGGTCACTCCCTGACCCCATCTGATCTAGGGGGGGAAGGTAGCTGCAGGTGTAAAATGGCTGTCCAAATGAACTACCTGTGGAGTTCTTCTGTCTCATCTTTGGGGAGAAAAGAGGGATATTTGTAATCTAATTCTTCATAGCACACTGGATTGCAGCCTCGGCATTGTCATGGACCCATCCAGATAAAACTCTGTTTGTTTGAAAGATGTGCTCTCACACACTGTGGGTCTCACCAGTGACCGTGTTTGGTGGATTCTGTGCTTGTGAGTTTGGCTCCTGCCTGGCAATTTGTGCTTTCCTCCTGTAATCTCTTGTGTGTGACCCTCCCAGGAGCCCCACATTGCTCTGAGAGCACTGAGACCATGTGGGCCTCCTACCTTGCCAGGCTTGAGCACTTAAATAACTGACTGCCCATAATTAGGAACCATTTGGTGGAGAAATAATTGACCGTGGCACATGAGTGCTGATGTAACCAGGTTTAGGAAGCATCTTTTTCATGCTGGCTGAGTACAGAGCCATGGGGAATGGAGCCGTAGAGAACAGCACTAAGAAACAAATCCTGTCCTGCAACCTGTGTGCACAAAAAGCTTTGATCCCCAATTGTTAATTGCTGAAAAGATGCACAGATTCCTCTGGCAAGACCTTCCTTAAGCATCTGACAGTGCACTCTGGCAGGGGAAGAGCTTTGAATGGCTGTGCTTGACCCACTCCGCCTCAAGACAGCTTTAGTTTTATTAATAGTCTTCTGTCTCTCAAGTGTGGGCTCTGGTGGAAGTTTTTTTTTTTTTATTTCAAGCTGCCTATGCTTTGGGAGTTATCTTGAGCTTCAAAGAGCTGAGTTGAATAACTTTGCCTTGCTTTGCTGGAGGAAAACCTGGGCTGCCTGATTTCTGATGTGCTGCTTGTTGTACTTCACAGCCCTATTCACAATAGTGTGGGGTAAAAGAGTCAAATGCTACAGGTGGTAGGATATCTGCAAATTGGTAGGAGAAAGTGGAGCCTGATTGCTCTGTGCACTTAAAAATCTCCAGGCATGCTGGCAGAAGCCCAAATGTGCCCAAGAGGCCAGGATAGGAAAGCTGGGACCATTGTTCTTCCTTGGCTAACATGGCCCTCATTGAGGCACCAGCTATTGCTGGGAGACCAGGCTCCCACTTCCCTCTCCAGCTGCTAGTTTTCCCTCAGAAACCTGTTTTGCTCTCCTGGATAGAAATAACTGTGATGTACTTTAGCATGTGTCTTGTTTGTGGTGGCCCCCATCCAAAACCTACTGATACCAGAGGAATGTTTTGCAGGGACTCAGAGGGATTTTAGATCAGATCCAAACTTTTGCAGCTAGTTTTGTATTGCTTTCCTGCCAGGACTGACTGACCAGCCACCAAACTCCTGAGAAAATCAGCATGAAGTGTCAGTCAGGGTTCAGTTCAAGTGACAGCTAAATTTGCCTCTCTGGAGATGAATGAGAGCTGGTGGGCCTGAAATGCAAAGGACCTCAAACAAAGCCAGCCAGTGTCCACACCAGCAAGCTTTTAAATCATACAGTAGCCTTCAACCATTAACACTTCAAACACCATCTGGCCCTTTGAAAAGGCAGTTCATTTATTAATGTTCCTGTTCAAGTCCCTTCCACGCTCTGTTCACAGGATTGCCTCCTGGATTGGTCAGACCCTGCCTTCTCCATCCCACTCACGCAAGGGTGAAGAACAGCCCTGAAGTGCTTTAGGAGGGATGGCAGGATCCAGGGGTGGGATGCTGAGGTCTGGAGTCTCGTGCCTCCCCTCCAGTTTTGGGTGAGTCGTGGCTCCCTCCTCTCTCTGTCAAGGCTGGGAGGCTGCTCAGACACACGTGCCTGCGCTGTGGTGGCTGTAGATCCGACTGGCACCGTGTGGTTCTGGGGATGGCAGGGAGTTCCTAAATTCACTGCTAGATCCCACTCACCAGCATGTGCCTTAGAGCCAGCAAAGGTCTTGGATCTGCCACGCTCTGGGTTGTCACCCTGTCTGACAAGAAACATTCTGGGCTGTGAGCTGGAGCTGCAGAGCTGCTCTGAGATCTTTTCAAAAGTCTGTCTCTGGGTTCTCTGATCCCAAGGCTGTGCAGGGCCTGTCTTCAACTCAGACTCCTCACACAGATGCTGACCTGCACACTCCCCTTGCTGGGTTTGGACATCTCTGCTTTCTTGATTTAAAAATGCTCTTTAGAGCAAAAAACCCAACTGTGTTGTCTTTTTTCCTGTTCCATGGACAGACACAGTGCAAGCAGCGTAAGCGTGAATTGCACCACACTTGCTGCTCACCAGCTGGTCAGGGGAGAACAGTGCTTGCCTCTGTCTGGGCTGTGGGGCTGGAAAGGTGAGGCTAGCAGCAGGAGGCAAGACAAATACGAGCCTGTTTTTGATTTGCCATCTGACCCCTGCCAGCTCAGAGCACCCTGTCTGTAATCGTGACCTAAGTTAAGCCCAAATGCCATCAGCAAGGCTGTTGCTTTCTCTCACAATGCAAGTGTTTCCAGGTACCTGGCCAGGGATTTATAATCCAGCGCTAATTACATTCTTGTTTGTGTCTGCTGTCATGCTGGTTTGGGCTTTCTGTGGTTTGTTAAGTCCAAGAGTGTGCCTGGCCCTTTGTGTTGCCAGCCTGTGTGTGGAGACAGCAAGGGGCATCCGTGGCTGACAGCTTAGCAAGCTGCTGGAGGAAACCTGCTGGGCTGCGCTGGCTGTCTTTAGTAGCCCAAATATCATGGGAGACATTTTGGCTTGTTAAATTCTTGACTGCACAGGTCTGCTGTCCACAGTAGGTTCACTTGATGGAAATAGCTCTGGCAGCAGCCCAACAGCAGGAACACTGCTTTTTTTTAAATGTGGAAGGAGACAGAGGCTTGGTGTTCCTACCCAGCCAGCTCTTGCCTCGTTGATGGCAGATGACCAGCATCTTCAGCTGAGCTTAGGTGCAGTGGTTTTGCTATGAAGCTGAAGATTAGATCCTTGTAAACAAAGTCTGCAATTGATTACCAGTAATTAGCACAGATTCTTCAGTCAGGGTGCTGGAAGAAGCAGGGTGGAATAACAAGCCTTGTGATGCCACATGGTTCCGCAGTGTTGGCTCGCACAGGCTGTGCTGGGCAAACCCTTTGTGAGAAGCCAGTGTCTTGTCCCACAGGGCAGACAGGCTTTTATTCTGAATTGCAAAGCCTCTCCCCAGGGAAATACAGGAACGGTTTCTGAAGAAACCCAACTGGGTGTATGCAAAACCACTGGCTTCTCTGAGGAGCCAAACTGAGATTTCACTTGTATGTGCCGTGCTGGTTCCCTTCTGCCACTCTGTGCCGGGCTGACACCACCACAGCAAGACTCAGAACCCTAGTCCATATTACTGGAAAAGCAGTTCCAAATGTAATAGATGCTCTATTCTACCCTTTGTCTGCTTCCTGTGTTTTCTCCCCGTGCCAGGAGTTCTTGAAGTCTGTGCTGTGATTGTGACATTGGGGCAGACGAGTCAGGCAAATACTTCACACACACACACACGCTCTGAGCAAACCAGACATCCGGTATTTAGAAATAAACAGCATAAAGAGATTTGGGAAAGTCACTGTCCGTGCCAAGACATTTAAGAGGCATCTTGGTTCAAGTAATAGCCTCAACTCATTTCCATTTTAATTTTTTTTCACATTGTTTTTTGACTGTTCAGTTAGTTACTTCAAACCAAAATTGATTGTTTCTACTTCCAGTTGATCAGAACTAAGTAATGTGTCTTCCACTTACATTTTGAGGTGCTGATTTTCACCTAAATATTTTATCTGCCAATGGACAATCATTTTACTGATGGTAAAATGTTTTGTTAAAGTTTCTACCCATCCCTAGTAATTCACAGAAGTCTGAGCTGGCACTCTTCATCCTAAAGTCTTGGTTTCTGTTGCTTAAGAAGAAATTCCTTCCTTTGCTACCCAGGGCCTGGGTTAGCAGTGGTTGGAGGGAGACAGTGGCCATTCAAGAGAGGTGTCAGACTCCACTGCTGTCTCCTGTCCGTATTACAAAGTGTCACTCAGAGGGCTAAAATCTACAGACCACCATTGCATATAGACCGGACACTATTGCTCAGCAGGCCTGGAAATTTGGACACAACCCAGTCTGGGTTTTGCTGGTTTTCTTAAGGGTCAGCAGTCATTAAAGGTGACGAGAATCTTGGAGCGAGACCCAGTTAGCAATCACTAAACACAGGTGTACAAAACTGGTGAAATTATTTCTTTGTAGCAGTAAAGGAAAGAATGGCTGTATAGTGCATGTGTCCTGAACTGTGTGCTTAGTTGTGGGATTGTGGTTTGTCTTTGGTCGTGCTGTATATTTTTGAAGTGGAATCGAGGCCAATGGTCTATACTTTGTCTCGTGTGTATTCAGATTTATGTGGAATGGATTTGAGAAAATATGACAGATGGGAAATAGATGGATGGTTTTTTCCATGCAGGTTGGCAGTTCTTTTTACCTGCTAGCAGCTTAAATAATGGAAGCTGGGTGATGACCACGCATTAACACTTTCTGCTGCTCTGAGTGCTTTTCAAGAAGGGAGCAATTACTTCAAAATCTGCTCTCCTTGTAGTCAGGCCAGTACTCAGAATTTAACTCCTGATCCACATTCATTTCTGTCACCCGTTTTTACCTGGCAGACCACTTGCAAAGATGCTCATTGCTACTCAAGACCTCATTTCTGACAGATATGTATATGTAAGATCTCCTTCTCTTCTTGTAAATAGAATTGGGGTTTGATTTTTGGAAAACAACATGAGCAGAGTCTAGAAAGTTCAGGTTCTGACTGTGTCCAGTGTTTGTCAGGGAGAATTTGGCAGTGATTTCTGTGTGCTACTGGCATAGCTGAACATCAGGAAATGGCACCACTTAATCTTGCAGGCCTAGAGGATGTAGCTGGCCTCTGTTTGGGAATGAGGAGAACCTCCCTTGCCTCAACAGAGAGATGGGACTGGGGCTGAGTGAAGAGGGAGTCCTCTCCATCCACCATGGTCGGGGGGCATTGGAAGTTTTGAGAGGATTCAGCTCACTGAGTTGCAGAGAAATGCAGAATGATAGAGATTTTGTACAATTTCCCTGTTGAGATCTGCTTTCTTAATCCTCCTTCCAGGCCTCTGTGATGCAGATGGGATTCTGTTCTGGGAGGCAGAGGAAGAAAGTAATTTCCAGAAACTTGACAACATCTTTTAAGGAGAAGAAAGAAGTTGTAGGCTAACACTAGGATACTGGAACCCTCCAGCATGTGGTTTTCATCACAATCAAGGTAGAGACAGAGTCTCTGCATCTGCAGGAGTTTGGGGGGACATGGCAGCATCCTTTTTTGCATTTCACCTTGGCACCTCTTCCCAAGGGCCGAGGCAGCTCCCTGTCCTGGAAATCTGCAATGTCTCTGAGGAGCAGCATCACAGCACCCCATGTTTCATGATTCTGTCTGCACAGCTGCAGATGGCACGAGCAGGGCAGACAGCAACTGCTTGTTGAGCAAGATTAACATTGTTCATTGGGCACATGGTATACCATGAAACATCTCCAAAAAACCAGCAGAGTAGGAGAGAAATGCAAAGTGGAGGTTCTATAGATCCAGTTGTCGCATGCAAGATGATGCAGTGTTGAAAGAGATGATGCTGACAAAGATGTCTCTTTTTCCCTGCGTGCTTCCAGGATATTTGAGTTAAATTCTGCCAAGGAGGACTTTTCATCCTGCAAGCTCGATCTCTTCTATGGGGCTGTTGGCAGTTATTAAAACACAAAGCTCTTCTTGCCTACAAATCCATGTGCTTGATCTTTCCAGCCCAAATCCTACAAGTAACATGCACTTGTCCCCAGGGCAACTTGCTCAAATAACCACAGCTCTGCCGGAAAAAGGGCCATTTGAGCCTTAGGGAATTGGGAGGAGAGATTGAATTATTCCCAGTATCCAAAGACCAAGAGGTTCCTTCTTCAGCAAATGTTTTCAGTTCCCACTTGGTGAATTATTGCTAGGGATTTTTTTTCCCCTTCAGTGTTTCCATGAATGTGGTTGAGGCTCTGATCCAGGAAATGGGGGGGGAAAAAACCTCTGAAAAATGTATCGCACCATTTCAAAACTCAAGTGGAATTAATTAAATCCAAATTTCAACAGTGTGTCCAAAGTTGAGCTGGGCTCAAGACACACTTCAGAAGGTTTGATTTCAAAACAATCCCTTTGCGCACATGCACATAATTTAGGGAGGTTTCTGTGTATCCAGTGCAAGGCAGGAACAGGGAGCTGCTGGGTACCTGAGCTTGGAGAGGAAAGGTAGTATTTGCAGGCCATCCAGAAAAAAACCTTTTTCTGCCTGATTCAGTTTATCCTAATCCTCTGCTCAGCAAGCGGCAGGCTGGAAAAAGAGTCAGGAAATAATGTTGTGGAAAGGAGAGCCAAACCATTTGAAATGGAGATGCTGTGGCTGGTACACTCACAGTTCTGCTTGCTGGAGAAGTAAAAAGAAGTAAAAATAGCTAAGGAACAGTAGAGAGAAAGTGTCCAGGACATCAGGCTTGGGTTGAAGCAAAAGAGTTTGGTAATGAAAACTTTTCTGAATGGTGGGAGATGCAGGACTTTTCCCAGCTCCACCCCTGAAGGGAGGTTACCTTGGGGGTTCCGAGTGCTTCCATCCTTTTATCTATTAAATTAAGATAATGTAATTTACTGCCCCAGAGAAAACATGATGGATTTTAAAAAATAGTGCTAGTAGGCTGGAGCTTTCTCAGATGTTTTTTCAAAGCCCAAATGCCGAATTCTTTCCTCATTTTCATGCATGTGTCCCAACTAGCTGTAAGAGAGTTACACATGGGTCAGTGAGGAGTAGAACTGGCTCTTTAAAGTAGTATTTAACAAATTCTTTCTGTCATGCCTGTTCCCTGTTTTTTCACTCATGGTGGAGGAAACCAGCATGTCTCATTTACTCTTGCCTTGTGGTGGTGACCTGGGAGAAAGTTGATGAGGAGGACTCGTGCATGAAAGATCAATTGTGCCTCTTTAGTCTCTGCAAAGGGGGAGATTTTGCATTTAGAGCCTGAAAATGGGGGCGGTTCTACCTCATTTCTGCCAGGCAGCGACACATGTTGTCAATATTTTTCCTGCGGATCTTCTGCCTGGGCAGGGATGATGTGGGTGAATGTTCTGATGTGGCTGTATTTCTGTGTAAATATATATACACACATATATGTGTGTGTGTGGCTATATATTTTGATGGAATTTCAGGTGCACTGTGAATTGATGAACTCTGTCACAGGTGAGAGCAGAAGCATTTCTGTCAGCCACTGTTTGGGAGAAGGGAAACAGTAGATCTCTGCTGTACAATGAGTTTCACAGAGTTTAACTTCATCACTACAAGAACAGTTCTAAGTGTAAGTCAGCACTACCTGTTGCTGCACAAAAACAGGTGTACCTTGAAATACTGGGGAGTATTTTGGATGGGGATTACACTGCCTGAGCAGGCTGAGAATCCCAGAGTCATGCTTGAACCCTAGAATTACAGCAGCTGAATTTAGGGCTCTGACAGCTCTGGGAATCTATCTTGTTGAGCTCCATAGCAGCCAGACCTGCCGGTACAACAGGGATATTGAAGGATGAGATGAGTCCATTTGTTTCAAAGACCTCCCAGCCAGATGTTACCCCTGCTGTATTGCATATGGCTTTCTTCAGGCACAGAGTTAACTCTGAAACCTGAGCCAACTGATAACAAGGGCAGGCAAGTGCCAGCTGGGTCTGTGTGGCATTATCCATCCACCTCTTCCTGGCAGCTCCAACACTGGACACACATTCACAGTGTGGTTCAGTGGAAGCTCAGGAGCTCAACCATCATAACGGCCACGCAAACACTTCTCCCTGTGAAATGGCTACTGACAGCCTGTTGGATGCTTCGAGTCTTTAGTGGGTAAATGGCATATCAGAAATTCATTTCTTCCTGCTTCCTTCTGCATTGCATCAGCAGTGTTGGAAGTCACGTTGCCTGATACCTCATGGCAGCAGCATGACCTGAAACAGCACAATGAAATTGCCTAGACACTCCTTTTCCAAGCTGAAGAAATCCCTTTTTGCTGAGGCCTCTTCTCTTAGTTGGCCCATGTGTGTCCTCTATCCCTTTGTCCATGTGTCCTGTTCCCTTGCAGGTTTTTCATGTCTTTCAGAGGTAAAAAGGAGAGGGAGGAAATTATATAAGTATAAAAATACAATAGTTTCATATTCCTGTTTCACTGCTCCTGGGATGCTTTCACATGTGGCAAACACCCAGACAATTAATCTTGTGCACCCACAGGGTGTAACTGTAAAACAGTGCATGACAGATAAAGATGTATCTTCCTTCCCTATTGTGCTGTGTTTGGGGGATTTTTTTGGAACCTCTGCTTTTGCTGTGTCAGGGCCAGTTACCCCATCTGGACCCCCAGGCATATTCCAGTTGATATGATAAAAGCAGATCCTGTATGTTGTATTAAAATTACATATTCGGGCGTACATTCATTTTTCCCTTCTGTTCCTTTTTTGTTGGAACAGAGAGGTAACCAAAATAAAAAAAAACTCATGGCCATGGAAGAAGAGTGGGAGAGAAATGGCTCACAGCACGTTTGTTCTAGCAGGGAACAAATAAGCTGATGTGGTTCAGGCCACATGTCGCAGGTGGTGTGAGCGAGCAGGTAACAACCAGCCCATCTGAGAGTGCTCTCCAGAGCAAGAACTGCTGAACCAATTAGGTGGTTACACTGCTAAATAGGTCCTGCTTTCCCGAAGTGTCCTTGTGCTGGGGTGGAGCGCTCTGGGAAACTCCTGTAATGAGCACATGCTGCTGCTTCAAGTGCTGGAGGCAGGAAGCCTCCGAGTACAGGAGCAGTGACTGCTCATTCGTGTGTCTCTTCTGCCTGAGCTGATGAGTTCACAGTGCTGCTCCCCTGCAGTTCTGGAATCTTGTTACGCTGTCATCTCTGCCATTCTTTGTGCATCTCAGAGTTTTCTGCATTCTTCCCAGTATATCCCAAATTTCTCTGCATTATAAGCACTTATTCTATCCAAGCTTGTTATTTACGTGGGTGAGGTTTGGTTTCTATGCAGAAGGCTCCGTGGACATTAATCCTTTGGGGACTTCAGGAAGACATACTAGATGGTCACTCCAATTTGCAACTGACTTTGGGATAAGCTCCTTGTGCCAGTTAGAGACCCGTGTCTCACAGGGAATGAGAGCTATGCAGGAGCTGTGGGAAGGAGCCACGCCACACAATGGGCTGGGGTTTGTTTAACGTGTCTGTCCATGGTGGATAAGCTTGTGCCCAGTGCAATCCCTGTAACAACACCATCCCCCAGCATCTGATTCTTTTCACACGCTGATCCAGGGTTTTCCAGACCCACCTCTCTGGGAAACAGCCAGCCTGAGAGAAAAGACCTCAGCAGGCAGCAAGGATCCAGGCAACAGGCACTGCTGCTTATGCAATAGGCAAACATTGTAGTAAATAACATGTGTGGCTTTGTTATTAAGCTTGATCTTGTTAGGGGGGCAATAAATGTTCTCTGTGATCATTTTTCTTGTAGATTATCAACACAGGATAAAATTGTGGCTCTGGCTTTGCTCTTCCTGCTCATTAGAGCTCCATGCTGCTTCATGCCATGGCCTCAATCTGTTGCTGTTTGCCTTGACAGCTGCATGTCCCCAATTTCCTTCAGACTCATTTTGCACGTGATAATGCTGGCAGTTCTTGGGTTTTTCATGTCCCTCCCCCCCTGCCCCTTTTCACTTTTACAAAACCAACTTAGCAGCAAATTGTGCTTAATTTAAAAGGGATGGTTTGGGCAAGATACCTGTTTGCTGGAAACCAAAATCAGGGACATCTGGCATTCATTGACTTTTAAAGGCAAAGAAATGACACAACTAAAATGCAGATACAGAGGATTTCCAGCTACTTTGGGGGGGGATGTTGTTTTAGTAAATTGAACTCAGATAGATTTGTTCTGCCTGCTCCTAGCTGTTGCTCTGGGTATAGTCTGGACTGGACCACTTTTTTAATTATATACCACTAAAAAACTAGCTTTGCCTTATAAAATGTTTTTGGTTGTGGTTTTTTTTTTTTCCATCTGCCTTTATATTCTCTGCACAGGATGGCTGCTTTAAGGCCTGAAGATACTTCTAGAGCCATCCCCTGAGTCACCAAACTCCACCTTTCTGCCAGAAAAAGCTTTTGTATCATATCCAGAGCCAGGTACCTGTGCTGCGCCTGGGGGAACTCGAGCTGGGGAAGCTCCACCCTCACTTCCAATTTCTAGGCTGATTTACAACGGAGGGGCCAGAGAATCACTTGTTTTGATTTGCTGGGCATACACAGGGGGAGTGAGGGATGCTTCCCAGAGCTGGCCAGGCCTGTGATGCAGAGGAGCTGAGTGGTGCCCTGATAGCCTGGAGCTGTGAGGCAGCTGAAGCAATCCCATCTAATCAGTAGCTATAAAACAAAAACCAGCCCGTTCTAACACTACAAAACAGTAGAGCTTTATTTGAACTTGAAGAGAATAAAGGAGCCTTTGGCATTCTGTGGGGAGAGGAGGCTGTGCTTCTTGCTGCCAGTAGTGCATACTTTCTAATTCAAGAAGGAGCAGCGAGGCAGATCCCATAGACAGCACCAGGCATGAACCCAAAAAAATCCTGGCTTTGCCCATGGAGAGAGTGAGAAGTTGGATCCTCTAGAACAGAGGCTACTTTATGAGGAGTCAGAAACTGGGCCACACACAAACCGGGTGTGTGAGGGTAGCAGGGCACTGCTCTCTGTTTTTGCTGAGGGATCCCCAGGCAGGTCAGCCTGGGCCATAGAGCCTCTACCCCAGCAAGCACCAGATCACTCTGCACTGACTCCCTCATCTGTGCATGGCGGGTTTTGTGTCAGCTGCCTCAGGCTCCCCACATCTCCCCACTGCTGGCAGTGGTGGAGTTTGGATCAGTACGAAACCAGAGTTTTATGAAGGGCAGAAGTAGAACTCTCCCCACATTTCACTCACTTCCCTATTTGTCATTTCTGGCTGAATCCTTCACTCCTGCTGGATCTTCCCCTGGGAAGTGATTGAAAGAGCCTCAATAGTTTAATCCAAATTGCCCTCCAGTTCCCTGGTGATGCAATTAATTGAAAGCAGGATTTTTACATCTCTGTTTTGCTTAAAAGTATCCCCTGGCCATCAGGCTCTCCTGCTATGAGAGCTAGGAGTCACTGTGCTGGCAGCCACATCCAGTATGAGCCTGGATTTCCAAGGGGATAATCCAGGAAGGCATCAGGTCCCTGTGAGGCAGTCCCAGCCATAATCAGCCTCTCTCACAGTTGTGGGCATTGCAGTTTAGCATCAGGAGTGGTTTCTCCCAGCATTGAAGCTTGCAGTAGCAAACTTAAACCTTTTTCCCCATGGTAATTTGCAGTGGGAGAGGCCTCCAGTGCCTCCCCATGATGGATTTTCTTTTGAGAATTTCTATGAATCTGCTCTCCTTGACACAGAATTAATCACACTTACAGACAGAAAACAGTCATGCCTTTGCTAGAGAGAATGTGCTGAAATGCAGTAAATTCCACGTGAAAATATAATGTCTGATACAGGCAAACTCTAAGGAGGCAAAACTTGAACGAGCAAAATTCTGAGAGCTGGGTGAAGTAGGCAGAGCCTGGGTTGAGAGTGAGCGAGGCTGTGGCACAGTGTGCCTCAGTTTGCCTGTTTGACAGATGAGTAAGAGGAGAACAAAGACTGGAAAGCTCAGGGCTCTGATTCCCATTCCTTGTCAGAATTAGTTGTGAACAGGATAGGGAAAGGCTTAAGAATTTGGTTTAAGAATTTGGCCATGAGTTCTGACCGACAGCTCCTCCTGCCCACACGACCCTCGGCGGTGAGAGCAGACTGTGGCAGACAATTTGCAGGTGGACTCTGAGCCAAGGCTGAGTCCCAGTTTGGCTGCTCTTCCTTATGAAAGGGAGGGCATGTTTTGGTTTTCCTGGGCTGTCTGCAGAGCCTCTCTCTCTCCAGTCTGGGACAGGTGCCAGCCACTTCCAATGCCTTTTCCCAGTGAGTTTAATAACTCTACTTCCTTCATCCTGTCTTCAGCTCTCAAAATAGCATCCTCAGGTATGACATGACATACTCTATTGCCCTGCTGTCTGCTGCAGACAGTGCCCTCTTTCTTTCTGCTTGTCCCTGCTTCAGTCTGTACACAGTCCTTGGGATTGGCATCCTTTGTCATATTAGAGATGCCAGAGGGACCTGAGGATAAGAGGAGGCAACTCCTTCTGAGAGCAGTGGAGTGTGCTATAGAGCGCTAATTCCCACAGCACTAGGGTGCATTTTGGCATATCCTGGACTGTCTGAATTTAATTTAGCTGCCACACTTGCTTTGGCGTTGGAGCACAGCACATCCCACAACAGCTGGGTTTTACCTGAGATGGGAGACCCCATCCTTTTAGGCCCCCTGAAAATGGATTTGTGCAGACTATGAAGCAGTGATCACAAATCTTCCTTCTCTGTTTAACCGCTGACTCTTAGCAAAGCCAGAACTCCTGAGCACGAGTTCATTAGCCCATTGGAACGGTGCTTCCTTGGCTCCTGACTTCCCTCCAAGGCTCTGGCAGCCAGACACCACCTCTGCTGCCAAGCTAAACCTTGCCATGCTGTGTGATGGGACAGGCTGCTGGGCACACAGCCAGGAACGGGCCTGTTCTCACTCAGCTATTCAGCATCCCTGCAGACACGCTGGTCATGCCAACCTCCATCCTGCAGACTTCCGTCCAGGCTCGTATTTCCTCTAGAGCTGCCTCGTCCTTTCATCCACACCTTATGAGGAGAGGCAAACCCATGTTTGCCCCATCCTGCCCTTCCAAAAAGCTGTGTCTGGACTGCTGATGCCCTATAGAGGAAGTTAAATGACCCCTTGAAGGGACTGACTGCCATGTAAACAACCTGGCCCGGCCATTGCAGAGCTCATTTGGCTGGTTTGGCCTCTTGCAGCCTCTCTAAAAGACATCTCCCCCCGCTGCTTTGTGCTCCTGCCAAGTGAGCTGTGCTGTGCTGCGTCCCTGATCTTTTCTGACATTAATTACCCTTTCCTGGCTCAGACTGCCCTGTTTGTGGCCAGGAAACCAAACTCACTTGCGCCTGGAAGCAAAGCAGGAGGGAAGAGAGAGTGTCTGCTTCCTTGGATGGCCAACTGGAATAAGCAGGTGTCTCTGAGCCCTTCCTACCCCAGGGAGAGCTGATAGAAGGCTTTGCCCAGTGCAGCCCAGGCTGGATCCAGCCAACTGCTGAGCACCTGCTCTGCCTGCTGGAGTCTCTGGGAGTGAGGGTAATGGGCCAGCTCTGAATGTGTGCCCAGCATCTTCAGAAATGCACCGCAGACCCAGCACAAGTGCAGTGAGAAACAGCAGGAGGAGTAAATCCTGGAGGGCGCCCATCTCCTTACACAGGTGACTTTTTAGGCCACAAATTTCAGATTTGTTTTTTCTCCACTTCACCTGGGTGCCCATGGCTTCCTCCTTGTCACCTCTGAACAGCCCTACAGCAGTAAGTGATATCAGTGGGGAGGCAAACGGGGTCCCAGCTCCTCACGTCGTGCAGCCTGTGGCAGTGTGACAATCCAAGGATGGATGCTTCTCTAAAAACACCACTGAAGAGTTTCCTGGCACCAGCCACATGCTCGGTGCCACCCACTTTCCCAGGGTGACAGTGTTCCTGTGCGGGCCAGAGCTTTGCTGGCAGCTCTGAACTTCTGGTGAGGGAGTGCAGTTCTGCTGCTGGGCTTTTGGAGACTGCCACCAGCCTAAATCAGGAGCAGGAGGCTAAGTCAGGGAAAGGTAAACATGGACACAGTGTTGTTCCTGACACTTTTACAGTGCTCTGAAGTTCCCATCACACACCCAAATGAAACAGCAGCACTTGGAGAGTTTAACTGGCAACTCCCCAGTTACAAATTCATAGTGTCTATTAACTCCTGTGCTATAAACAGACAGAAAGGAAAATCCATACTTTCCTTGAAAAGAGCAGCAGCGTTTCTCAAAAGGAGCCTGTGTGTGTTTGCCACATCTTTGAGCCTGCATCCAGCATAAAGGGACCCACGAGGCAGAGTTATTTCTAAAATACAGCACCATCTAGTGCTGTACTGCAGCAGGTCACCCACCGAGTGTCCCCACCTCGGCACCCGCAGCGCTGGGGTCCTCTCCTCACTTCCCCTCCCCAGCATTTCCCTTTCTGCCTTTTGGAGAGGGCTTTGATTTGGTTCGTGTGTCAGATTGGCAGTGGGTTGTCTGAGGGCTGCTTCAACAAGTCTCTTTGTGCCTCTGTGTACTCGCAGCGTTCCAGCAGCCTCTTGCATAATTCATGGAGAAATTCTGTTAAAACCTCATCCAAACCCCAAATCATATGTGAAATGCAGCTGGAAACCATCTTTGTAGATTCGAGCCATTGCAAACATCCCTTCCCCCTGCCCCACCACACCTTGTATTCCTGTGTGTTAAAGCCAGGCAAAATTTCTAGTTGTGCAGAAATCCTGGGGCTGAGTGACACAAATACAGCTGTTTTTCTGGGCAGTGGTTGTATCCCTGTGCTCTGCAGAACCAGAGAGGGTGATGTGCTATTGCTGAGGGTCCAGGAGGGGTAAGAAAGATATTATCTGCAAGTTGAAATTCACAGTTTAAAGCCTTGTGTTTGCCCTGGAAAATAAACTTCATGAGGGTTGAAAACTGCTGATCAGAAGTGTCTATGGGATAAAAGTGGGATTAAAAGGGATTAAAAATGCTGCAAACACTATTTGCTAGGTGTAGAAGTTGTTTGGCCAAAAGTGGAGCTGGCTGATTATTATGGAGTTAATTTCACCTATATTCCCACCACCCCATCATAAATAAACAACCTGAAATTGATTGACTTTTTCCCATAAGTAAAATTCAAGGGTTCAGATTAAAACCAAATTCCCTTCACGTTATATCCAGGATTCATGTACGTGGCTAAGCTGTGTAACGTGGTACTAAGAGCTCCTGTAAATTAGAGCAATCTTTATATCAAAGCAGCTTTACACTGCCCTCCCTTTCCAAACCCAGGCACTTGTGAGGTAAAACCCCCGAGCTGGAGCAGCATGGAAGGAGAAACCAGTAGGCCAGGAAATGCTTGCAGTGGTGCTGGGTGATTGCCTCTTGCTGTACAGACAGGTTTCCTCCTGCTTTTCCAGGGAGAAGGAATGTTGTATGAAGAAAGCGTAGTCTGGCGATAGCTTGGTCTGATGTAACTATGGGTAGGAGTTGGGATGGAAAAAGTTTGTTCTGTGGTAACCAATACCACAATGGGGGAGGATGCCTGAGAAACTCGTTTCTTTCACAAGCAAGTGCGTGATACCTTTTCCCACATTTATCTGACCATTTAACCCCGAGGAAAACATATTGTTTCTTTGCACCAGGCTTTGTTATTTTCACTTTCCCAGAGGATGCAGCCAACATCAGCATGAAGGTGTTAGAATTTGGAAGCAGAACTGCTTGCTGTGTGCATAAGGGGACAGTTTCCTTGTGACACCAACAGAATCAAAACTGCAACGTTTCTCTTTTGGAGCCAGCCCCAATGGCAGTAAAAGTTAAATTGCTGTTTTTGATTCTTTTGTTTATTGAAGCACAAAAGCCAGCAGTGTAGGAGCTTGCTTTCCATGGCTCACAGCAAAGGCAGGGTTGGAGGATTGTTGTGGACCAGTTCTCAGCCACAGCTGTGCTGAGACTCCAGGAGATTCTCCTTTTGGAGACCCAAGCCACAGTCACGAATGGTGCAGCCTTGGAAATCCAGCTGGCCAAAGCATTTTGCTACTCAGCCACCAGGAAACTCATTTTGTAGGTGCTGTGGCACATCTCTTTGGTCTTACCTCCACATGGCAAATGGGCCTCTCTCGCTGATTTTTTGCACCAACAGGAGCTGCTGCCTCACACTGGATCTGTGTCCCATAAATGCAGTGTCTGCCCAGCAACATCCTGCCCTGAAGGAGAGAAGTTCCTCGACCCTGCCAAGTATCGACATCAAGAACATGTCCCACGGAGAAAAGGCCACACAGCAGCTTCCATGTGGCAGCATTCCCACCGAGTCCTTCCAACAGGCAGCCGAATTCGGCTGCTCACACGCACACAGTTACGGTAAGCTAATATTCAAACAAAAACATTGGAAAATTCACCTTTATGTACCTCTCCTTGGCACTGTCCCGGCCTTTCCTGGGTCAGTGTGGGACTATTGCCTCTGTTTGCTTCTAGACCTTTTATTTTTCCCTTTGCCAACCTAATTATGAGTGTCCCAGCTGAGAGAGTTTTCCATTTCCTTCATTTGCTAGGCAACCAAATGTCTGTACATTTCCATGGGGGTCTGTAAACATCTCATGGTACATTCTTCTAATTAGAAAACAATGTCTGTAGTTGTGTTTACATTGCTATGCTTATTAGGAAGAAAATGCTGGGCTGGTTTTGTGTTATGTGCAACCTGAGATTGTACATTTGTGTGCTGTTCAGAGGAGTATTTAATTGGTTTTTAAGAAATGTATCTTGGGGGTTTCTTGGTTTCTGAATCAACACAGACAGAGAGTTTACAGCTAGTTATTGTATGAAATTACAGATCACATGTTCCTGTGAACTTTCCCTAAGTTTATTCAACTCAAAGAGTGCAAGTTGAGTTAAGGAGGAAAAATTGCATGACTTCAGCAATGAGCCACCTCCTTGGGCAGCACTACTTGTGATCAGGCAGTAAGTTTCAGGGCAGTTGGGCAGAACTAGTAACAAATATCTCAGAGTTAGTATCTGTACAAAGGGGAATCAGAGGTTTCCCACACGTCTAGGATGATTCATAGTATTGTAGAAACATACAGCAGGAATCCATGAGTTCATCAGTTCTGATCCTCCATATAATGCAGGCTGTAGTAATCAAAATCAATTTGAAATTGATGTCTTTTGAACTGAGTATGTGTTTGAGAAAAGAGTCCAGTCTGCTTCAGAGGTTGCCAGTGGTGAAGAGTTGATTGCTACCTTAGTAAATTGTTCCACTTATTAGAAATGTTCACTTTATTGCTACTCTAAATTCTCACTTCAACCCCCAGCCACCAAATCTATGTTTTGTCTGCCAGAATGAAAAGTCTTTGGTCAGTTTTGTTCCCCATATTTCTGCTTCAACAGAATATGAGATCACCCCGTAACAAGAAGAATAAATTGCAGTACTGGATGCTTCTGCTTGAAACCTAGTTTGTAACCTTTTAATTCAGTTCATGGCTCTTGCCTGGATGTTTTCCAGTCTATCCCTGTCCTGTGAATGGTGAACCCAAGCGCTGTGTGCTGCCAAATGCACCAGTACCAAGTGCAAGGGCAGGGAAATGGCTCTTTGTTACTGATGATGTTACAACAGCGAGTCACAAAAACGTCTCTTTTGGAAGGACCGTTTTTGGAGACCTGCTCACCATCCCTTGCCTTACAGATCTTAACTCCCTTTGACAATCTGGACCTGGCCTCGTTCTGCATGAGCCACCCCTGCAGAGGGCCAAAGGCTGCAGTGTGGAGGATCACAGGTCCCTAGAAGTCCCCTTTGTGAGTCACTACAGGCACAGCCACACAGTGCTGTGCCCCTCTGCCCACCCATGACAGAAAGAGCCCAATTCAATGCTAACCCTTGAGCAAACAGTGCCCTGACCTCCCAGTTAGCAGAGCAGCCCTTCTTGCTTATTTTATTCGCGGCATTTGAACTGCAGCACATTCCAGTTGGGTAAAAAGGCTCCGCTGTCTGGAGCATGCCGGAGTCAGGTGGTGAGCACACCAAGAGCCAGACAGGATACTGTGCTTCCTGTGAGAGTAAACACTGAAAGTCATGCAAAGCATCTTTCATTCTGGCTGGGCCTCAACAGCCAGCACAGCCACTGGAAAGGAAAGGACTTCACAGACACTGAGAGATTATTCTCTCCTGGCTTAGAGGCTACCTGGACTGTTAATCACATTTGAAACCCTGTATGTTTAAAGGCTGTTGGCAGAATGTGCACCCACATTTTCCCCCATCTGCTGGGAGCTTGCAGCCTCGCTCAGGGATCTGCTGTGCAGGAGCACAACCTGCGTGGATGTTCTGCACCTCCTAAGTTTATATCTAAGACAACACCATGGCATAACTGAAGGAGCTCTTGGACTTATCCCAAGCCTGTCCAAATATAAACTAAGAGAGAAATGTACTACTAAAGAACAGTTCAGATTTGCCTTAAGTAATTTCACCTCTGGACAGTCTCTCTTAAGGACTCTGAGCATTGTTACTGCCAGGAGAGGGACACTGGGTTTGTCCTGTCTTTAAAGAAGTTCAGAAGTCATCCAGAGAAGGTCTAAAATTTTCATCAAGCTTCACACAGAGCAGAGGCAGAGCTTCTTCAGCAGAACTCCCTGATCTACTAAGTCCTCTTCAGCATTCACATGAAAAGCTAGATTCCTCCCCAGAACTTCATGGAAACCATTTGTTAGGCACTCAAGACACCTTCCCATGTGGTGTGGTTGTTGACATATGAGCAGACTGGAACAGATGTTGATGGCATCCTCACTGTTGCATTTTAGAAGCTGCACCACTCTCAGTCTCAAGGCCAGCATGAATTCCAGACTGTCATAGTGAGGACGAGCACAGGAAAGCCTTTGGGATCACAGTAGCCAGCAGGTTCTGCAACAGATGGTTCTAACCTTTCATCATAATGTTCAGGTGTTGTATTTTATGCTATTTGGGAGCCTCCCACTGGAGTGGGCTGGAAGGAAATCAAGCCCTGTCTAGGCGTATTTGAGCTGTGTTTCAAGAAATCCTTTAATTTCCATAAACAAGTGCAGTTGGAAATCTGGCCCTTGACTCTTGTCTGTCTTTATTCCCCACCTGTAAATAGAAATGGCAGCATATTCTGGCTCGCAGGGATATCTGAGGAGAGAAATATCACCACCATGGAGGAGCAGCTCAGTAAAAACAAGTCACAAAAGCACATGAATCCCAGTATCCCCAGCCAGGTCCCAACAGGATTTTTTCATCACCTTGTGGAAGGAACATTTCAGTTTTCTGACAATCAATAAAAATGAGATTATATTCTTCAAAAAGCTTTGCCTTTCATACTGATATCTACAAAGTTCATGGTGTTCAAACAGATTTTCCCAAGCTGGTCTGTTATATGTGTTTTCCTAATGGAGAATTCAATATTTTCATTTTTGCTTGCAAAACTGTCTCTACATCAAACTTTGTTTTGATTTTTATAGAGTCAAACTCTATTTTTAGGGTTATGTTATTCATTGAGGCTTAAAGCCAGCAGAGTCATCTTGGTAAGTCAGACTTTATGGCTATTTTCATGAGATCAGATGTAATATCAGTCCAGGCTTTTGGAAGGCAACTGCATTCAGTGCTGCCAGTTAATTTGTGAGAAGATACTGCAAGGATATTCTCTTCCTATTGTGCATTTCTTCCCTAACAAAACTAAAGTGTGTTCTAATACTTTAATGTCTGGAAGGGTTTTAATATCTCTTCCCTCTTGTCTAGCAACATTTTAAGTAAAGAACCAGTTATGGTACCTTTTTAACAAAAGAAACAATAGCTTAAAAACACTGTGATTTTATTTCTCTTTAGGGTTTCCAGCTGATCTATTGATCTGTACTTCAACAGTTGCTTTATTTATTGACCATGCAGTATTTTTAAAGTATTTTACTGCTTCTACAGCATAAGCAGAGATCTTTGGAGAAAAGAAGGCTTGGTGGGAATGTCTTGAGGGTTGTGTCCTGCAGTGTTCTCTGTCTACTGAGGTTTTCATCATAAATCCTGGTGATATAATTCCATTTCCTAGAAATGTGCTTTCGTGGATTCCAAATTTTGTCACCAACATCAGCTGTCTGCAGCATCCCAATGAGAAGTGTATTCACGTGGTAGTTTCAGCATGGGAGAACGAGGTGCTGGAGGGAGGCTCTGTCACAGAGTCTGTAGGGCATCAGTAATGAGTACAGATTTCCCTGAAAGGATTCCTCCAGGAAGAAGCAATCCCAAACGGGTTGGTTCTAGCACCTTAGATTCTGGCTTGTTTTCTTTTGCAGTGCTCTGTTTTCCAGGATCTCCCACCTTTTTTCCCCAGGCAGTAGGCTTGCAGTGGTGGTCCCAAACTTCTCTCTGAGACATTTGTGAGTTAGGAGATTTGGCACGCTCCCCTATGAAGCACCAACTGCTGGAACACACCCTCTTGCCTGATTTCTGATCTTGGCAAGCCCCTCACTTTACATACCTGACCGTTCCTTGTGGGTTCTTTCATTCTCCAGCTTTGCCCTAATGTTCTTTCTGTGCTGTCTAAGTTGAGCTGAAGATCTGGAGAAGAAATTCACAGTGCTGTGTGATTAGCTGTGCCAGCAGCAATTGTTATGGCCTGCAGTGGGTTCTGACATCTGTTCCAAAAAGCAAAGCTGTTTTTCCTTCAGAATCTCTCACATTACTCCAAATAGCCACATCCTTTCAAAACATGCTCCTGTGCTGTTCATACTCTGCTCTGGAAACCACTGAAATCCATTCCTCTCCTGTTGAGGGACAAACAAGGCATGCAATCAAGTATTTGTAGAAACAGTAATAAATGCTCAACAGCTTCTGAATCTTATTCACTTGATACTTAATTGAATAAACCCCAAACTTCTAATTATTGCAAAAACTCAGACTGATTACAGTGGTGCTATAACACAGATTCATATTAATGTTTCTTTAATGCTTAAAAAAAGCCCCTACCTGTCCTGAAGTTAAACAGGTGAAATTAATCTATTCCAACTCCTTTTGCATTATTCTCTTCCCAAGCTAGAAGCTTAACTTATCTGCATCTGATCAAGTGCCAATAATGATAGTCTGAAAGCAAAACTTACCCAAATTCCTGGCGTGTTTTAGTTTCAGGATAACCAAGTACAGATTTCCAGGGTGTTTCTGTAACTGATTTTGTATTTGGTGTATATTTATAGGATATTTCTCTCATACGAGAGAAGGGAGGGTGACTCAGAGTTTGGTTTTGCACCTGAATTACTGGTGTTGGCATTTACTTCCCGGTCATCTTCTTTCAGCTGTGGGAAGATTATTGATAGGCTTGACAAGGACTGGACAAACATTTTACCTGGACACCAGGACATTCTGTGCTTTGGGATTCTGCTGTTCCGTTCAGCCCTTCCCACAGTGGCCTGGGTTCAGTTTGGCTGGGTGCTCTGTGCTACATCTCTTTGAGAGAGTGAATCACAAACTCCTTGAAGTCTCCAGTTAAGCCAGCAGAAGCACAGCTGTTTATACTTTTATCTTGCTGTTTTCTTTCTCTTTGGGGTCAATCTTAAAATGAAATTTGCCTTGAGAAGCAGAGGGTAATATGGGAGCTTTTCTGGTTCTGCACTTACTGGAATAGGTACAATCATTCGCATTTTGCCCAAAACTCAGTGAAATAGCTGTATATTTTCTAGACAGCTGCCATGTCTAATCACACTTATTTGTGTTTAAATTTTGACGTATGGTTCCCATTTCTGGGAAGCCTTCATGCTATTTAATGGATACAACATTATTTTAAAATTGTGGACACAAGCAGAAACACTGCTTGACATTAGACTGATTCTGAAACAAGGTAACCCTATTTAGAGTTAATTATGACCCCTTGAGGGGAGCTGGCATTAGAAGCCCTGAGAATATTTACAAAATTGGGATGTTAGTCCAAGGAACATTTATTGGGCTTGAAATAAGCCCACTTCTTTTTTTCCTTTTATTTTCTCTTTTTTTTTTTGTGTCAGTTTGAGAGGAACAAGTATAATTGAATTGGCAAAATGCTCTCTCTGACATTGATTTTTACAACAACTTTACCTTTTAGACAAAGTCTCACGTGTTATTGATTTGGAAATTCATTGTGAATGTTTTAAGGTCTGGTTTCTGTCTTCTCTGGGGAAGAGAAAGAACAATACACAAAATAGTGCAGTGTAAGGTACAGGTCAGGAGCAGAACAGTACATGAGACATTTTCCTGTTTTCAAACCCAGCATTTGGCTGTATGACTTCCCAGAGTCTGTTGTTCCTCTTGACTTATTTCTCTCTGCATCTGTGACAGTTATGACAGGGGCACAAGCCATCTCTAGATTGATTTATGTGTGTGCCCATGCCCACACAGAGCTCCACTCTTCAGATGTCAGAAAACTGTCTTAAGGGGAGGAAAAATAGCAAGACATTTTTGGAAAATATTCCCTTCCTTTTGGTTTTAATTAGTGGTGCTCAATTACACAAAGGCATTATGATTGTATCAACAGAAAGACCCCACTGACTCTTTTGAGGGCTCTTGCACCAGAGGAAACCACATCTACAGGGCAGGCGCATCTCCCTGAAGACTGACAGTACTCAGCTATTGCAGATGCATTTACACTTTGTCTTTCTTAAGTTTTTGTTGTCTCTGCTGCCGTATTTCCCCTCTGATTTTCTCCCAGGCAATGTTAAATGTCATAGGACAGATGCTGTTTAGGTAGGCATTAGGATGTGTCTCGTCTGAATGCTATCCAGTAATTCCTGAATTGGAATCATTCATTTTCTAAAGTAACGCTTCCCTATGCAGTGAATCACTTGTGGCTCTTGCCCTTGTCACTGGGACCCCAGGATGGACCAGCTCAGACACTCCTCAGCCTACACAGACTTCCCTGGGTAGCACAGCCCTGTCTCATGTTCCCACTGCCCCCCTGCTCTTACACGTGGTGTTTCAGAGCTGTGTTATGTTGCACAGGCAGCCAAAGGAGAGTGCAATCAGAATGAGTCTTTGTGCACTGGGGAGGTATGACATTCTGAGATAATTTCTCCAGCACAGGGCAAGAGTTGATCAGTGCATGTGGATCCTGGAACTGAAGGAGACATCTGGGCTTGAAGAAATCCCTTCAGGCTGTACATGTGCAAAGGCAATGCCATGCCACCTCCAGGCCTCGCAGAGCCCACACTGTGTGCTGGGTTTGTACATATATCCTGGGTTTATTCACGTTCTGGAAAGCTGCCCCAGGAATGTCTGCAATCTGGCATGTAGCATATCACAGCTGCATTGCTGAAAGAGCCCTCCAGCCGGCAAATCCCAGCCTGTTCCTGCACAAAGGCTCCTCTCTGTGGCTGCAGGCTCAGCTGGGACATGGCCCCCCGTGTGCAGATGTCTGCTTTTACCCTGTGTCTCCATCCCAGCAAGGGCAGGACCTGCAGGCTGTGTGGACATCACCTGCAGCATCCTCTGGGGTGAAGGAAAGACCCAGCAGATGGATAACTCCTCACACACTGCATGGGGATCCTTTCCTCTCCTCCTTAGTCTCACCTGGGAAATAGTTGACCTGGAGACCTGGTACCCAGTGCACAAAGCAAAACGAAGCCAAAGCACATTTCCTTGGTGACTGTTTGCAAGGAGGAGCTGCTGCAGTGTCCTGCCTCAGCTGTAGTGTCCATAAGAAGTACAGAGGAAAACAACAAAACACGGCCTGAGAAGAAACAGAGGAAAACTGAGCGATGTGGCCTCCCTGATTCACACATCTACCCAGATGTCCAGAGCTGAGCTAAGTCCAGAGGGCTCCAGTGTTGTTTTTTTTAAGCTGAACGGCTCTTCTCCTTGGGGACCAAGGTAATTAATTGCCTCAGCAAGGAATGGCATGCACTGCACCACATTGCTTGCAGAAGTTGCTGATGCCCAGAAGCAAAGATAATACTACATTCCCTCTCTTCTCCACCTTGAGAATTCACATCAGTAACAACCCATTAGATCTCAACACGTTTCCAAGAAATGCGGCTAAAACAGCATTTCTTTGGAGGTAATAAAAATAAATGTGACTCAAAAGAAAGCAATTTACCTAGGAAACTGAGAGCTCCAAACATCAGCATATCTCAGCTTTCTTGGGATTTTTAACTTTTATTCTGCATTGCTAAATGGCACGGATTCAGTCCCCGTAGATGGGCCGTGACGGCGCACATCTGGTTTTATGGTTAAGGAAAAAGCTGATTGAATCGATACACTCGGCACAGCTGACTGGAGTAAATAAAAGAGGGCTTGAAGGAAGCCTTGTTTTCCCCTGGATGGATGAGTCCATGTTCAGTGCTGTTGCAATTGCCCTGGAGCCCATGAAGTGACACAAGGGGGAAGAGCTGTCAGTGTATTTCTTCATGAAATGAGCATGCTTGCTCTCTGTCCATCATAACTTTGGTTTTGTGAGAATACAGCTCTTAAAAACTGTCAGTTGCTTTCTGCCCAACTTGCCACAGTCAGTAGGAGAGGGAGGGGAGGTGGCAGGCTGGGCCAGGAAAGTGGGACCGACCCATGAGGTAAATGGTTTCCATCTCTGGACTCCCTGATCACACCTAATGATTCTGCACAGAGTAATTGTCAAACATGAGCTTCTTTGTCCTCACAAGCCCATGGGAAAGGATGGAGGAAATTGTAGGAGAAAGCTGTGTGTCCAGAAGGGTAGCAGAGGGAGGCAGTGGGGGTTCAAACCTGGCAGCAAATCCTGACTCAGTGTAAATGAACTGCAAAACTCAGGGGGAGCCTCAGGGTTTTGGAGGCCACAGGCTCATGTTTCTCTGCTTCAACCTTTCGGGCACAATACAAGTGTAAAAGCACTGGAACAAAAAATCTCAGTCACCTTTTGCAGCGAGAGAATAGCACCTGAAGAGTCTGTGGGGATGCAGGATGGACCTGGCCTCTCAGGGTGATCTCCTGGGTGGGCAGGAGGCTACAAGCACCAGTTTACAGCTCCTTGTCTGCCAGATGCGCGTGAGATTCCCACAGAGCAACTGGCTGGCTGTAACCATTCCAACAACTTACCTTGAGGCTGATAACTGGGGGTAAGACACAGACCTTTTACAAATACCTGAGTTTTATTTGGTGCCTTTGTTCTCCTTGTGCAGACCATACACAGAGTCTTTCAGGCCCCTGTTTTCTCTCGAAGCCCATATTGATCACAGCTGGAAAGTTACCATCCTAGGAATGGTTTTTCCCAGGCAGTGGGAAAGTTATTTTCTTAGGCACCTCATCATCACTTCATATTCTGGGGAACTACTTCAGAGCAGATCTGTTAGCTTTATGACAAATCCCTTTATTTACAGGGAGGGATGGCAGTTTTGGGTTTATCCTCCTAAAACATTGCAAGGAACAGGCCTACAAACAAAAATGCTGGTGCAGGATTCATTCCGAGCTATCCCCAGGGCTGTTTATCTCCCTGCTGCAGCCCAGATCACCTCCTACAGATGCAAATTGCACCTTGGGTTTTATCTTCTCTCCTTTCTGCAGCCAGGTCACCCTCTCACTGCAAAGCCCAAGCAAAGGCAAAGTAGGTGGTTTTTTTCTAACACCTGGGGACCGTTGGTGCTCTGTTGCCCTAAAGCAGCACAGATGGGGCTCATTTACCTGAATTTGACCTCTCAAGAGGGGCCTCTTGACTCGTCTCTCCTGAGTAATTCTAGTGCAAAGCTGGAGGTAACCCAGGTAGGGCAGGATCTTTTTTATTTGTATAATTACACTCCACTTACAAAGAGAACGTGAAGAAATACAGATGCAGCTTGGTTTGGAAGTGCAGTAGGTCTCTAGTTTCTGCCACGAAGAGTTTTTGCATTTCACTTTAAGTCTGACAGAGAAAGTGCCACCTGCCTGCCAGAGGCAGCCATGCTCAGAGAACGGCTGGTGTCCTGCAGGTGTGAGGCAAAGGTGGCCTTGGGAGCTGAGCTCCTGCGTGGAAGATACTTGGCTGTGGGTTCTCTGTTTGAAAATGGGTTGGAAGGGGAGTCTCTTCTTAGGTATTGCTTTTAAGGACTGCCATTCATAGCTGAAGTGTTGCTGAGTGTTTAGGGGGTGATAGAGACTGTCTGGAGGCCCAGTAGAAGAGGAGTTGGTGCCCTGTGGCTAACTCTGCTCAGAGTCCCAGTGGAACCTGTGCTCCTTGGTACTAATCAGGCTGGGCAGGCTTCTCTCTGCCCTGCCAGCCCTAAAGACTGGACCTATCCAGACCTCATCGCAGGGACTGTGGGAGAAGCAATTCATTATTAAAGGGCATTAAAAACTCCAGAAATAATAGAGCTAACAAGAAATGATGAGCCTGAGCAATGGGTTGGCAGTCCTCTGAGGAGTCAGGGCTGTATTGAAGTGTGCAGGTTGCTGTAGGAAGACTGAGTTGCTGCCATTTAGTAATGCCTTCTTCTCCTTTAACAGGTAACTTGGCTCTGGGCAGAGACGTGGAGGAAATGTCTGACAGATGCTCACCGTGGAGAGCAGCACTTGCTTGGTGAGTGACCTTGGCAAAGGAGGGGTGGTCGCTGTCCTCGCCGTGGCTGCTTTGGGCACGTTAGTCTTGATCTCCTTCCCATGGCCTGCCTGCTGCTAAGCTTTCCCTCTGCATCTCTGCTCAGAGTTTGGCCCAGCATTAAGAGAATGCGTCTGCTCTTAATGGAAATTGTGCTTCTGAGTGACATGGAAGGAGTTTTCCAAACTCTGCTAGTATTTCAGTGCGTGATCTGGAGCAAAACAGGCTGCCCTGCTGCACTCCGATTGATTGCTCCTGAATAAAGTGGACTCTTAATGCCTGTCCACAGGGGCGTTAAGAAATGTAAAAAGTATTTGTAAATTAAAATGCCTGAATGAAAGGCTCTGGTATGTGTAATCATAGAATATCACATTAAGTAGGAAGGCAAATGTCAGGGGAGTTCCTGGCATTCCATGGAGCCTAGCTTGTCTCGCATAAATAGATTTAATAAGCTCTGCTAGAATTGAAGACAGGTTGCATTTAAGCATATTTATTTGCATTTACATAAGTATACATCAAAGAGAAAATAATGCAGGCTCTCAGTTACTTCAGTCTAGTTTTTGATAGTTAATACTTCATCCCTTCCAGAATATCATAAAGTTCCTTTTCATGGTCTCAGAAGCACATAAGGAATTGAGTGAAAGGAGCTGAGGTTGTTACTCTGTGTGACTGTCTGGGGCTTCAGGGTAGAGCTCTGTCTGTGTTTCATTGGTTTCTTCATGTTCTTGTTATGTCTAACTCTCCAGAACCCTGAGAAAGACCAATGACAAAGCCCATCAGGACAGGGATACATAACTTGGCCTTTCCATTCAGGACTAAGCAGGGACCTGGTGAAGGCAGAGGAAGCTGCTGCTTTGGGAACAGCTGATCACCCAGTGGGCAGCGCAGGACTGACCAACCATCTTGCCCCTTTAGCTGTATTTCATATTTTTGGGGTGCATGAGAGCAGAAGACGTGTGCTGTGTCATCAGGGAGCTGGGAGTTACTGATGGGCAGGAGGTGGGATGGGTTCCTGGGGTCCCAGGGAAGCTGGGTGCCAAAGGGACCCTGGAGCACAGGTCTATGTATGAGCACTGTCCCCAGCAGCCCGTCCTGCTTGCTGAGTGCTGCGTGGAAAACCCTTTCACATTGGTATCTCTGTCAGAAAAAGATACATGAGTCTCTTTCTCTCACTGGGAAATGTCCAGAGGCCAATAATTTAATCTTCCTGTGCCTCAGTTCCCCAGCTAATAAAATGGGGCTGCTCATCCTGCTCCCCTCTGCTTACACAAAGCTTTATCCCTGCTGACAGTGAGCGTTATGCTCCAAGAACCAACCCTTACCACAGCCAACTTGGACATCTTGAGTGACCTGGTCGCATCCAAAAAGCCAAGAAGAGCCCTTGGCAATCCCAGCTGGAACTTAAAGGCCAGTCTGTGGTCAGAAACAAGAGCGTGTTTTGTTCATACACAGCCAACTCTGCCAGCTGTTTCCACACTTTAGCAAGTGTTTCCTATTCAAACAGAAAATGGTCGATGGGAACTGAACCAGATACAGCCATTCCAGCTCACAGCAGAGTTACACCCACGGAGAAGTTGAAAAAGATGTTAGATGTCTCCCATGCAGTATTTACCAAATTACCAGATGTTTGGAATCCCTTAAGTCATCTAACAGGCCTTTGCAAGGCGATGTTACTCTTGAGTATCCTGAAAGAGCATTCAAGTGAACTAATTTTAGCCTTGAATTACGAGATTTTTCTCTAACAGAAGGTGTCCCTGAGGACATGAAGGTAGATTTTTATTTCCAAAACGTTGCCTTTGTATATTTTAAACGGCTCATCTGGATGAAGTTCTAGTGGCTGGTTCAGACTGTCTGATTTATAGCAGCAGCTGTTCACCTTTGTAAATGGGGAGATTCTTGGAGATACAGAACGCATTTATGAACCTGATATTCCACACCCAGGGTCAGGTTTTGTTGCCTCGTTTTTGCACAGGTGTAAATCCAGATAGGCTCCTGTGAAGTCAATGAAATCATTCCATGAAAGGCGCTAAAATCAGAGCTGCAGGAAATGGCAGAGCAGTTATTTCTTTCTCCAGTAGACTGAATTTTAGAACCCACAGCAATTGGAGGTGATTAAGGTTGAGAAATGTGCCTAAGGAGTGATAGGGTGTTCCTGCTGAGTGATGGGGAAAATGCGGATTCTTGCATGATGCCTGGGGAGCCATTTCTTCATATGGCTAAAAAAGATGGCAATCAGAGAGCCCAAAATTAGGAAGTAAAAACAATGAAAGAATAATGAGAAGGGAAGATACCTTGGGTGTCCTAATTGGACCTCTTAAATAATTTAATACCTATATTTAAAAAGGTAGGATTCCTACTGCTGAAACTTCCTGCAAAAATTTCTTTGATTTTCAGTGTTGAAGTCTGGAAAAATAATTGACCACTCCGGGTTTAAAAAAAAAAAAATTAAAACTGCTTTCAGACAGCTGTATCAATATATGTTTTTCATCCCGAGATCTTTTTATTATTTTATCTACGCTTTGCCAAAAAAAAAAAGCTTCAGAATTTCCCATGACATTTTCATGTTTTGACTGAGCTGATCCTTTAGGGTTTTGCTTGAAAATTTGTAACTCTTTTACAAAATGAAAAGAAGTTAAGTTCCTTCAGATACTACAGAAGCTCCAGCTCAAGCTTATCTTTGGGGAGCTGCTTCTGCTTTCTTAGGTGTTGCTGGAGCATTAGTATCCAAATGAACAATCAAGACCATGAAACTTTATTATTATCAAACCTGCTGTATTTCACACATTCACACTCTCTTCACTTCCAGCTACTCAATCCATCTCTGTGTCTCCATAAAATACTCTTAGAGCTGAGCTGTTGATGCCAGCTCTGATTTAAAATGCCACGATGATTAAGTGTCCTCCATAATCCACTAAATGGAATAAATAACATTATTAATTCAGTATGCAATTGTCTGGCTTACAACACTGAGCTTAATATTTAATACAGTGTAATGGACCTGATTTCCAGCTACTAGATGCCTTCCCTTAGCTTGCCTCTCCAGCCATCAGTATTTGCTTAAAATATTGTTCCACCTGAAGTGGAATAGGAAAATTCCTCGGTAAAACTGAGGCAGAAATGAGACATGAGCAAGTGTTTTTTGTTCCTGGGGGAGGCTCCCGGGGCTCCAGCCCTGTCAGGAGAACAGGCGTGGGCTGTGCTGACATCATGTCAGAACTGTGGTGCCTCAGCCTTGCTCCTGAGTGCACAGAAAGTGTTGTTTCCCATTTGGATCGTGGTGGCCCCGTGGTCCTGGAGGAGGAACAAGAACAGGAGGTGCCTGAGCTCCGCTGACATTAGTGCAGGTCCCAAAGGATCTGCTAGAGGTAGTGCTGTTCCTTTGGATGGATATTTGTTTGGCAGAGTTACAACGTGCAATCAAAAAATGGAGTTAAATCAAAGACCTGGGACTCTTCCCAAAATAAAATCAATGGGAAGAATTCACCCTGGTATCTTTTCAGTAGTCTGGATACAAAGCAAATTGTTCGGAGCTGGATACTGCCTGCCAAAACCTGCAGCTTTGTTCATCTGAAATATTCCAGCCTAGGAAAAGGCAATTCAGGACTATTCTCTGCTTTGTCTGGTTTAGATCTCAAACTCCCGAGGGCAGGGGCTGCCTTGCAATGCCTGACACTGGGGCCTTAAGGCTGGGCCAGCTCATCCAGTGCAGGGAGAATGAAGTGAGCTCCTTGCAGTAATTTGGTCTTGCTCTGTAGGCCTGGGCTATAGGCAGTCATTTTAAGACCTCAGAGATTTGGCTTCCAGAATACCTGATGATGGAATTTTATAGCCAATTTTACTGCTGCTGAGTTGTTGTTAGCAGAGAACTAATCTGAATGCACGTATATGTGGAAAGCACAGTTTATATCACCTGGCAAATTTATGCTTCAACTTCTCATCCAATCCAGTGCTAGAAACAGCATGATTTGTAGGATCTCCATGGCCAGTCAGAAGAATTTCTTTGGAAACGTTCAAAATTCCATCTAAAATCAGAGTGGAAGGTTTTTTAAATGCCAGGGGTTTATTTTCAGAGTTGACCTGGATTTGCACAGAACTAGCAACGCAAAGGCAAAAACCAGCTGGAAGTGTAACTGGGAAGAGAACAGAGAAAGCTTCTCAAGGGGATTTTTTTTCTTGAAAACTGGAGGAATTAGATATTGTTGCTTCAAATATCTAATGAACAAAGGAGGAAAGCATGAACCTGGGAGTTGGCAAGACAGCCAGGTCAAGTGTCTGCTGGCATTAATATGATCCTGTTACAAAAAGGATTTTGCCACAGGTTATTCTGGGACCAGGCTGTGATGTGAGAATTCTCCTGTGTCAAAACATGCCTGAACTGACTTTCAGTGCTGGACATCCATGTCTTTGCTCTCAATGCAAATTTATTCTTAACAGGGTTCCACTGGAGCTTTGTTCCTTGATAAAGGCATTTTAAATGTCTTAGGTAAGGTTCTCTATGCAGAGAAAGGAAATTTGAGATGTTCAGTTCTTCCATATTTCCTTCTATTTGTCACAGAAGGTGCCAGAGAGCTGGAAGTTTGGTACCAGGAGTCTGATCCAACCTGAACTCCTCGAAAAATATGTAACTTCAGTAGGATTTTTTATGGAGGATCCCTGATCAGAACACTCAGGCTACTTTAGGTTAGCCCTTGGCTGTAATGCAAATACACAGAGAAATTGCAAGGAAAATATAAGTGCCACTTCCTTGGAAGACCTTTTTCTTTTCTGCCTAAGGATTTCTAAACATACAACACCTTGCCCTAATTGCTTACAAATCATTGGGTTACCACAAATGCTTGCACTGGAGGTGTCAGGAGATGCTGGTGGGTTTTTTTGTTGTGATAACGAAGTGCATGTTCACAGCCACATCCTTTCCATAACAGGACTTAACACTTGGAAAACTCACATTTCTGGTTGTGCCAGAGACTGTGTTTTTTGCTGCTTATCACAATGTATCTTAACAGTGTCACTCTCTCAGGAATAGCTTTATATTGCTGTCTCTAAAACCCCAAGGAAACCTTAGTCTGCAGCCAGCACTAAGGGGTACAGAAATCCATCAGGATTTCAATCCAGGGCATACCTGGGGAACATAAGCATGATGCAGTGTTCCCTGTGCCTGGCTTGTTCCTTATAGCAGCCACACTGAACTCTGTTAAAAAATACTATCCATCATTACCACCAGCTTTCCTCTACTCTTCTCATGTGACCCCTCCACTGCTGTCTGCATTTATAGCCCCAAAATGCAGCCAAGGGCCAGAATTGTTCCAGAAGTACAATGTGTTCATGCATTGCTTTGGATGAGAGATGGTAGAGTGGTGCCACTATTTTTCCAAGTATTGAGAACTTTTCAGCAAGCTCTGTCTGGTCGCTGTGGCGAGGTCAAAGCATTGGCAAAGACAAAGATGTCTTGCACCATTTCTCAATGTCTGTGGTTGGCTGGTTGTCTTTTAAAGTGTCAGCTCTTCCTGCAGAATGGAAACAAGGAGGTTTTGTCTAGGAAACATCCACATGCCTTTTCATTCTGGCCTTTGTGAAACCTTTTGAAATCTTCCAGATGAAAAACAGAAAAGTCCCCAGGCTTGAGTGTGTCTATTTGTTGGTACTTCACAACTGCTGAGGGCCAAAAAGTACAAGGAAGGCCAGGGATCTGTGCTGGGAGGGTGCAATGGTAGATGAAGATGCAGCAGTGTGTTGCTTTGAGCCGTCTCCTACTGCCCTCCAAAGAAAGCTCAATGGCAAATTTGTCTTCCAAGCCACAAATGAGAAAATGCAGTGCTTCATGTTTCCTGTGCTTTACAGTAAGTTTACTGTAGTTGATCAGGTTAATTCATCTTGGCCCTGCTTCTTAGAATGCTCTCTGGTATATATTCTCAGAGGAAAAGCCACTTGTTTTTCCAATCTGCTAAAATATCTACATTTAAAAGAAGGTAATATTGTATGAAGTCCCGCTCCTGTTCTGAATTGCCTCCCTGTATTGGGATGACAGTTTTGCCATGTTCCAGTCAGTCTTTTATAGGTGCAGAAACTACAAGAAAGTCCCTGGAGGGGCCATTTGGTGAGAGCTCTTCTACCATTAGGGCTGCATTATAGGGCATTTCTACACCGCTTTTGTCAGCAGTCACTGATCTCCACTGAAAGCTGAGCAAGTGAACATCCCAGGCCAGCTGGGCTCAAGGAGCTTTTTCTACCTGCAAGGCTGAGGGATGAACTGGATCTGAGCTTGTGCTTTAAAGGTTTTCTCACACAATGAAAGCTTTCAGGCCTGCTCGGAGGGCAGGACACTGCACCACTGGATTTGCTCCTAATACATCCTGGCTTGGTCCTTTTGAAGGACAGCAAGAGCAAGTAACTTTGGGGGTCTGTTGGAGCATCTCTGGGACATGTGGGGCTCCTCATCTCCGTGAAAGCAGGAGGCTGTCTGCTTAACAGTCTGTGCATGTGACATGGCAATTACATTGGCCTGTGGCACTACTGGGTTCTTTTATGAGCCACAGGAATGAAGAGCTCTGTGCCATGCAGGTCACTGGAGTCCAGTTGGTTGTGTCAGCAGCCTATCTCAAATAACAGCAAGAACAGATGACATTCCAGAGGAAACTCCTTTACAAGGAAATACTTTGGATTCCAGATGTTTGGGATTTTTCTACCTATTTGTAAAGTTAAAATGTTCCTTTAGGACTCGGTCTGCGTAATTATCCATACAAGGTTTTTGCTTTTAAACTGTGCTGGATTTTTTGTGAATGTTGGTTGTTGTCCACACTAGAGCCTGGAAGTCCTTGCTGGTGACAGGAAAAACTGAACTTGCAATGAATCAATCTCACAGTGCACCAGTGGCAGTTTAAGTGATTTGTGTACTCCTATTAACCAAGTGACAGAGACAGTATTTCTCTTCCCCCACCTTCCATTTCAATCATAGCTTATTGCAGTGAAAAACTTGCTTGTTTTGTCCCTGAGAAGGCTGGGGGAAAGGGTTTGTGTTTCTGCTTGCCTAATTGGGAGAAGGGATTTTATGTGGCTCCCTGCACTTGCTGCCCTTATTACACGAATTGTTCCTCTGTAGATTTGAGAGCATCCTCTGAGCAGTGAGTCATAAGACACAGCAGACTTCCCTGGAGAGGCAGATGCAGACAGCCTTATCCAGAGCATCAGCTGTGCCTTTCTTCTCTTTTCACAGACAAAGCAAAGGCCCACGGGGGCATCCTGCCTCTCTGCAAGCACGGAGCTTTGTCTTCTAAGATCAGCTACCTAAAGACATATCTGGGTTTCAGTCTATTTGGATGAGATTTCATTTCTTTCTGCAGACCCTGCCTATTTCTGCCTTAAAACCATCACTGTTACTCCACTGCATGACTTAAAACTTTACTGTCCATTTCAGGAGATACTTCTCTGTCTCCTTTGCCTGTCTAAAGTACCAACACTCAACTTTTGCACGTGGTTGCTTTGGTAGGTGCTGTGACTCTGGCCTGGTGGTCTTTCAAGAGGTGCATAGTACAGAGTCTGAGGGCTGGAGAAATTTGAGCAGTATCAGAACTCTGATATCCTTTCTCTAGGTTTAGCACATTTACCAGTGTACAGCAGGTTTCTCCCTGCCCACAGACCCGGAGCATCAGCACAAACAACTCAGTAAATCCCATTCCTTGCACAGCATTTCAGAAGTGTCCTTAATGCCATGGGAAATTGGCCCTGCGTGTGTCCAGGAGGGGATGGTTCTGGCTGGATCACACATTCAGCCCCTGGCTTTGCTCATTTGCACTGGCTTCTGCACACACTGATGGGCTTGAAAAGCTCCCCAGTCCCCACTTCCCCAGTGCCTTTCTCTTGTGCTGGGCAGACAGGAGGATCAGGAGAGACTGGCTCCTTTGAGGGGGAGAGCTGGAGTGCAAAATGAGCAGCCCACAACCCCCGACTGGCAGTACTTCATTCAGGAACACTTCTCTCTCCACAGGGGCTGGTCTGCTCTCTTTATCCACCTTCTGACATGATCCTATATCCAGGCACTTAAGAAGAAGAAAAAAAGCAGCAAAACTGAAAGCTGCTATTTTTAAACTCTGCCCTTGGCTCTTTGCAGCACTCTGCTTTCCTCCCTGTGATTCAGTGTTCTTTTGAAAACTAGGCACCAGGGCCCTGTGGTTTCCTGGTACTTGGAACATAAAATCTCCTAATTCTTCTCTCACAGCAAGCTTCAGAGGCCAGGGAGTGATTGATATTTTCTATCGCTTCATTAATAGTCACGGCACAGTAGTTTCCTAATCTGTTTTTGCACTGCTTTTTATTTTGAATGATTTGTCTTTCAAATTTCCTCAGCCCTCCGTGTCACACAAAGCAACTGCTGTTTGCTCCCCTCCTGCATTTAACTGCTGGGTTGAGACCTTCAGGAGGTGGGAAGTTGGGGGTCCTGCCTCAAGGAGCTTCCCTATGTTTGTTTTAATAAGCTTGGCAAATATCCTGAGGATATGTCCCAGAGTGATCAAAATCCTCAGGAAACGAGAATTCAGCCTAATTCCCAAGAGTCTCTGTTCACCTCCATCACTGTGCACAGTGAGAAAGTTTGTGCCATAATCCATTTTCCCAGCTTCATGGCCAACCTCAGATCTCCCTTTCTTTCAACTGGACGTGCTTTGGAGTCCTCTGTGACAAAGGCAACCCAACCCACCCCACGGAGGTCAGCAGGATTAATCTGTTTGGCAGGCAGCATGGAGAATCTGTAGGGTCTGAACCATTTTTCTGTACTTACATACCTCCACCAATCAATTCTAGTCCAGAGAATTACAAGTTTAAAACCTGGATATCAGACCTATTTCTGTGGTGAATAAGGTGCTCAGGGCACAGGAATTAAGCAAATCCCTGGCACAAAAAAAGAGCCAGGGAAAACGTGGGATATCTCCTGCTGACCATGCCTATCCCCACCACATCTTCAGGGATAAAGCTGTGCTGGATACAGGCAGAAAATGCAGTGGGACCCATTTGCAAGGGGCTTGGGCATCCACAGAGGGGATGGGGGAAAACAGGATCAGGGGCCAGTTGTTGTGAGCCAGCTCCTCGCTGCCACACTGCCTTGTAAACACCTGGAACCTTTACCTGTAAATGAGCTGCTGTCCCAGATTAAACAACTCACTGTGCAGCTGGGACTCTGGCATGACTGCAGTAATCCTGAATGCGCTGTAAATTGCTTTTTCATTCAACCCAACTTGGAAAAAGGCAGACAGGCTGTAGTCTAAACACCCCAAGAGTCTGTATTTGCTTTGTTCCAGCACACTCTGCTCTCCTGTGATTTAAAACAATGTGTCTTTGTGCTTATCTTCTGGGCTTGGCAAGGCAGTTTTTACCTCTGAGTTTTTGTCTCAACAGGAGAAATTGCTGTCTAACAGATCCTTTGTGAACTTCCGACCAAAACCATCCAGTGCAACATATGGTAAGTCATTCAATGTTTTATAAACTCAGACCCTCAACTATATCTATTTATGGGTGGAAACTGGCATATCAATAGTTTCTTTTCGGTTACAACAGTAATGAATTCTGGCTTATGTTTTTATGATATCTCAGTTTGGGTTTCTCCAGCCTTTCCTTAGATTATAATGCCTTTGACTTTACGTGTGTTCATTCTGGTGCCTGCCACAGCAGCTTAGCACTATGGTGTGTCAGAAAAGGAAGAATCTCAGCCACATTCCCCTTGCTCCAAAAAACACAGGCCCTTATTACTGATGTTAAAGGGGAACGTTTGTGCCCTGATGTGACACGTGGCAACAGCGTGTGAGGACGTGGCTTTGGATGATCCTGTTACTGCACTGATGTATCCATTCTTAGTCATGTCCTCCTCTGATGCAAAAAAGGGGTGAGACAGTGGATAAATGAGTGTGACTTGTGGGGTGGCTTTGTTTAAGTTCTCTTGATCTAGCCATCAGCACTTGAGTGATGCCTGCAGTGGAGAATAGTTGGGATTTATTGCAACCTCAGCACGTGGGAGGGATACACGGTACAGTGGTGGGGAGAAGCTGTGCTGGCAACCTCTGGGCTAGTGCAGAAGAGCAGGATGGGTTTGCTACACCAGCACATTTCTACCACTGCAGCTCTGCAGCTCTCAGCCTGTGATGTTGCTCTGTGCTGAGTGGTTGTACCACCACTTAGGGCACTTGTGTGCCCTAATTCCAGCACAGGGTTAGGAGATAAAACCTTTGTTGTAGTTGTTTGGATCATATGAATTTCTTCTGTGTATCTGCTTCTGGTATTCAAAAAGGGTTGTCATGCGTTGCAGGGGTCATCTGGAAATTGGGTTGACTGTGTGAAAGGTGAAATGGCACCTGTGGTGGGACACTGACTCACCTTCTTCCCTGAGGAAGTGTTTCCAAGCCTCTCTGGGGAGAGAATTTCTGGATTTGCACTCCCATTGACCAAGGAGGTCCCGAGCAGCTTCTGCTAGCACTGAATGCACAGTGCATGCTATGCAAATGTTTCCTATTGCTTCCAGACACGAGCTCTCCTTGGGTTTCCTTTGTGGTTAATGCAGCCCATCTGAAGTTTCAAAAAAGCAATGTTCAACTCTCTTGCTTTTGGTATTCTTTGTAGTGCTGTGCTCAGGTGATCATTGTAAATGTGTTGCTCTCACTTTGGACCTGATTTTTACCAATTCTTAGAGTCTTTTAGTTGTTCCAAGATGCGCCTACGTTCTCTGGGATCATTATTTTGGGTGTGGGGAAAAGGAGGGACTATAGGAAATTCAAGGGAATGAGTAAGATGGAGCATCACAGTCTGTAACAGCAGCAGTGGGACTTGGAGCTCTCCTGACTCCAAGGGACACCAGCTGCAAGGGGACATGAGGAGCTCTGGACCAGGTGGGGCGAGGAGGGCTCGCTTCCAGGGAGGCCTGATGTGTTATGCTGCATTAAAATCCATCCAAATGTCAGCCCATCTCTCCAGACTCTTCCCTGCCGTGTCCAGAGGGATGTGTTCAAATGCAGCTGCTCTGGCTGATAGTTTTCCATGTTCTGACAGGAATGCTTGCTTTCCATCCCAAGCTTTCTAATGGAGTGAGGAGCTATGAGGAACTAATACAGTTCCTTACACTCCCATTACACCTTGCAGTGGGCTGGAGAACTCAGAGCAAGCCCAGCAGCTCAGAGAAGGGCTCAAGGATGAAAGCAAGAAAGATGGACCCTTGTTCCCAGTCCAGCTTTCAAACTTTGTTTCCAGTGTAGCATTTTAGGAGAGCTGTGAAGAATGATGGCAAAAGTCACGTGGCTTAAAACGTGCACCTCAAACCCAAGAATTATCATCATTAAAAAGTCCGCCAGTAAAAAAAATCAGACCCTCTCTTTCTTTCTTATTTTCCCCAAGGGTCAGAATACGCCAGGACAGAATTTAGCCTTATATATTGACACAGTAACATCAAACATGAGCTGTCTCATACAAGCAGAATGTGGAATTATCAGAGACAAAACAAGACTCGGACGTTGGCAAGGAAGCACTCCATGCCTGACTGAGCTAACCTTTCCTAATTGCAACCAGAGAGCTGTGCAGGAGATTTTAAACTTTACCTTTTTTCCAAATCATAGTGATGTGCCCCTGTGAAAGGTATTTCCCTTATTGTTCATTCTCCAGAATAATTACCAACTAGCAGCATTGAAAATATCGCCTCGGTTCCTTTTTTATTAATTTTTTTGATGTGTCACCATTTCAGCTCTGTAGCCATCCTGCTCTTGGATTAACCAAGCAGAGATGGGCAGAACTCTGCAGTGCTCAGAGTTGGGAAAGGGGGGATCCTGGCACAGAGCTGCTGCTATCCCATGGCCTTCATGTTTCCTGTTGGATTTACTGCTTTGCACTTGGGATAAACCCCTCCCCTCTAACTTGCAGATTCCTGCATTTCTGAGTTCTGCCTAGTAGCAGAATTGGACTGAGCAAAATACCACAGGAAAGATGATGCTGAAAGAAGTATTTATTAACTCTATTACCAGATGCAGAATGGTAGGAAACATATCCAGCCCAGACATATCTAACCAAATTTAACTGAAGGCCATGAATCAGCAGAGGTCCAGCAGAGATTTCTGACTGCTTGCCCAACAGATGTGCTCTTGCCTGACCATATCCTATCTCAAATGTAGATGTTGCCTTACTGAACTCAGCATTTTTCTTTTTCAAACACCCTTGTTGAAATTCAGTGAGGTTCCAAGAAGCTGAGAGCTTATGGTTTCAAAGAGGGTGAGGAGTTTTAAAAGCTTCAACTTGGGAAAGTCTGAATCTTGAGAGACCAAGCTTTTCAGCAAGTATTTTTCACCTGAAAGTTTGTGTCTCACAGTACCTGGGGATGGTTCTGCCAAGGCACCTTGGACAGGCAGCAGTGAGGTCTTTGGTCCAAAGTCTCCTGGAAGTGTGTGGCAGTTTGCCCAAGAACAGGGATGGGCAGTTTCTCTCTCTTTTGATTTCAAAAGGTAGTAAAAACAACATGACAAGTTTAAGAATATGTCCCATCCCACTGCTCTGTGTGCATGCTTATCCTTAATGATGTGCTTTTAAGGATCTTGGATAAGAACCAAAAGGAGAGCTTTGAAAATTCGCTCATACAGAATAATTGTATTTAACCTATGCTGTCAGTTCACACCGTATCATCTTAAAGAATAATAAATAAGCAGTCAGCATTCTTACAGAAACCTCTCACCATTCAGTACCAGGAGGTGAGGGGACATGTGCCTCCCCAGATATCAGGGATGCCCTGGGGGTGGTGGGAGTGCTTCGTTTGGGTTTTACACTTGACGGTAGCAGTGGGGGGATGAAGTTAAAATGCAATCATTCTGAGTCAAACAGTAAGGCCTAGGAAAACAGATGTGGGATGTGTGCCATGAGCCAAGATCAACTTCACAAAACTCAAAAGATTACTTCTACAAAAACTGGAGGGTGGGGGTGGAATTATCCAGTCAGGGTTGTGATGGATGGGGGCAAGGAAATAGCTCAGGAAAGTCAAACAACAGAATCTGCAGCGCAAAAATGTTAACTTTATGGTGCTGTTATTTTGTCATAGGTAGGAAATTCTTTCAATGGGATATGAAGGGTATTAATTAATATCTTCCTCTGACATAAAATGGGGCAACGGAGGCTTTTATTTCTCTGAGCTGCTTCTGCACTATGTCAAGGGCAAAACTGCCTTCCTCTTTAAAATGCTGAGCATGTAGGGCTAATCAAAGTACAACACTTTGGGACCACTGAGCTCACCTCAAGTATTGAAAACCAACTGGGGACTCGATTGTATTTACCTGTTTTGTTTCTGGCCTAGCTTCTGCATCCAGGTTGTGTTTCTGCATCAGCCTCACTTGTCTTACCTCATCAAAAATCAGGGCTAGTGAAGGAGCCGAGAGCTTTTTCCCCAACGTGGCTATTGGTTTTGAGGCATTTAAGCACACAGGCCAAATACTCACCATTTCCTTAAAATGGACCAGCTCAGCTCACATTTTGAGCCCCCTGATGACTGGTTTCATCTTAGTCAGCTTTTTCTGCTGACTTCAGAAGAGTGACATGGAGTACAGTTTTCATGACAGCTGTTTAAAGAACCAAACATCCTCTACTGTGCTGTCTCTGAGAGTCAGAATAACTTCAGCTGGGCCAGATTAACTGTAATAAGCAAATATTGATTTCTACCTTCCAGACTGCCAAAAGCCATGACAGGATCAGTGAAAGAAGTTTCTCATGTTTAGGACACCCCATAACCTGTCTCTTCCAGCCTTTTTGTGAGGCTGAGCTGTGCCCTGCCAGAGAGGGATGCCTGTTTCTACCCCCAGTGTCTCATCTGCTTCTTACCAAACACTGGCTGTGGATCAGCAGTGTCCCCGTGCCACAGGAAACGTTGCCAGCTCCATCTTCTGCTCTGGCTCCTCTTTAAGTTCCCTCCTGTGAGTGTTCTGCTGAAGTGCATCAGCTCCAAGCCCTACTCAGCCAGGCTGCCCATATCCCAGCAAGAACCTGATGCTCTGGCAGTTTCTGGTTAGCACCAGTGTGTGTCTGGCTGTGTTACCAGAACCACCCTCACTGGGCTCTCCTTCCTTGGACCAGCAGGTCTGCTGTTCTGAAAACCCCCTGCCACAACACAGCCCTCTTCCAAAGGACTCTTTCAGCTGTTGCTGAACAGTATCCAGACACATCACACAGTCCCTCACAGATGAAAAGGCAAGTTCTCTGTAAAACTGACCAAAGGCAGCATCAGCTTCTGCATTAAAATTCCTTCTGTGTTTTGCATCCAGCCCCTTGGTTGTCACTGCTGACACTGAACGAAAGCCTCCACTGCTGTTCATGGGGAGAAGACCCCAGTCTAAGCACCACATTTTCCTGGAATCTGTGCAGGGCTTGTAAATATTAATCGGTTTATTTCTCTAACATATCCACTGAAAGCTTGGAGCAGTTTTTCAAGGTTTCCCACAAGCTAAACCAAGCCAAAGGGTGCCTGGCTGACAATCATCAGTAATATTGAACTGCTACTTATACTCTGCTGTCCTCAGATGAATTGACAGCTCTTCCCTGCCAGTGAAAGATAACATCTTTGCTCCAAGAAGATGAGGTGCCTGTTGTCTGGTCTTCTCTGCCTTTTCTGAAGCTTTTCAGAGAAGCAATGGAAGGTGGTGATGTATTGTCCTGAGTCATTAATGGAGCATGTGCTTTGGAGCTGGGGGTTTTTCTCTTTCCTCAACTGTGTATTGCTCCTCCCCATCTTCTGGACCTGGCATTCTCTCCTTGTGGACTTCATTGCCTTTCTGAGAAGGGCTCAATTATGGCAGGTTTGCTACCTTTGTTTAGGGGCTCCCAAGGACCAGCAAGGTCTGAACTTATTCCAGTTTCCTCACAGAATGGAGATGCTCCAAGAACCTTATTTACCTGTCATTTGAGGAAAGGCATGACCTGCCTCCTGCTTCCTCTGCTCAGCTGGAACAGAGCTTCTAGGGTTGCTGTGGGAGAAAATACAACCTCGGTAGAGCTTGGTCTTACAGCTCTGTGGAAGAGTGACCATGGAGACAAAGCACTTCCCAGCTCAGCTGGGAGCACAATCCTGGCTGCTGCATCTTGTCCAGGGTGAGAGGAGGAGAGATCCCTGTGCACTTCTGAGCCCTGTGCTCCTGGGGCTCCAGGCAAGAGGCTCAGAATGAGTTTTGTTTCTCTCTGTGAGCTCTTACCCTGCAGCCTAGAAATCCTTTGGTCTTAACTGCAGGCTGTAAAACAGGCTGGGGAGACACTGGCCTCTAGTTGTCTGTCTCCAGAGGTAAACCACTGTTCATACAGTCCTAGCCTCTAGCTCTTAGGATGAAATTCCCTTTCCGTGCCAGAAAAGCAGCAGCTCCAGCCTACAGAAAGCTCATTTGCCATGGTTGTGCTGTGGGCTTATTTTCCTCCACAGTAGCACCAGTGTCTGGCTGGAAACCATGGCAGATGAGGCCCAGCAGGCTCAGTAAAACCCCTCCATCCCTCTCCAGGATGCAAGACAAAAGAGCTGCATCTCTAATGGACAGCTCAGGCTCATATCTCCCTCTGAGGAGAACCATTACAAAAATATTTCCCAGATATTTGGCTGGGCATTTCGCAAAACTATCCAGTTTCATGATGCTAATTTTCCCATTGTCTAGACAGTTGCAAATCCAGACAGCATTATCAGTGTGAACCTACTGCACGCACGCAGACACACAAAAGCCCATTTTTCTGCCCGTGGCATTTACAGGTATGTTCTTACCACCATGAGTGGTAACCTTCTGAATTGCTCCAACATCCCTGTACAGATCCCACGGGGATCCCATTCCCCCTGCAAGGCTGGCATTTGGCTCAAGCAACACTGAACTGTGTGGATGTTCTGAAGGTTGAACTGGAGAGAGGATCTTGCCCCTCACTGCCTACCTGCTCCTGCAAGGAAACCAAGCTGTGCTCAGGGTTGGACAGTGCTGTGAACCAAGCCTGGGCATCCCTGCTTGGGACAATCTCCTGCCACAGTGGTGTTCCAAGGATGAAAACGTTCTTTTGCGGTTTGCATGCTGGAAGTGTTCATGGAAAGACATTCTGGGGCTGTAGGCATGTGCATGAGGCCCTGCCAGGCTCTCCTGACAATAAAAAGGTCTGTGGGCATTTGTTCCCTCTGTCTGGCTTGAAATGTTAAGACCTGTGTGGAGGAACAGCACATTCTTGCACAGCAGGGGTGCCAGCCCACATTTTCAGTCAGGCTACAGCACCTTCCCCAGACTTTGGCATAATCAGCACCTGTATTTATAGCTCCTCTGTAATGCCAAGGGGCAAAAACACAGTAGGAGCAGAAGCTTTATTTACAAATAACTTCTGAGTGAAGATGCTTAGCCAGCAGCAGCATTTCCTGTTGTTTCTCTTCTCTAACTTGCTAAATTCTTCACCTTCTTCCCAGGGCCTCTTTCCATATGTGCATGGTTTTCCTGGCCCCCTGAGGTGGGGGTAGCCCCTGGCTCGCTGAGCTGTACCTGGCTCTGTCCCCATTTCTGTGGAAGGCCCATGTGAAATACAAAGGGCTTGTCTGCAGCACCCTTCCAGCTTTTTTGGAGGGCACAGGGACTCACCCTGTGCTCATGGAATGCAAATCTTGCCAAGCAGCTCTTGATTGTATGTGGGTGTACCAAAGTGATGGAGGCAGCAATATTGTTCTACTAATGAGAGCCCAGGACTTGTAGTGTCTGAACAGCAATGACTTTGGCCTTTCCCTGGTGAGGGCTCCAGCCAGGCTGGGTCATTTGTTTCCAGGAGCCACCACTGGCTCCTGAAGGTGAACAGAAGGGAAGGAACTGGAATAACCACAACGTGGTGGTTTCAGCTGCCTCAGTGGTATCTGTTACCAGAGCCTGGGAGGTGCAGGCAGAGAGAACCCGGTGGGATCTGAGCAGAGCTGAGATAATGTCCCAGACACCCAGTCCATGCAGGGGTGGAGGAGGAAGAGGGCAGTTCTAGGTCAAAATCTGTGCGGCTTCGCAGTGAAAGTGTTGGGAAGGGAGGGCTGGAAAAGTTCTTTCTTCCTCCAGGATAGCTGTGGTCTGTTCCCCAGCTGAACTCTCACTCTTTGTCTGCTCTAATCCACATCTTCCCTCTGCCAGCTGGGTTTGTTTTGCAAACTCAAATGTGTTCTCCTTAGCTTGTCCTGTGTGTCTTGCTCAGCTTTCAGGACTCCAAGTTTCCACCATATACACTTTAGAACAAAGCATCCTACTTGCCCCTTGGTGACTGAAAAGGGAAAGTATTGTGGCTCTAATAATAGCAGAAATCTTCTAATCCCAAAGTGTTTTGCAGAAGGCTGGTTACATGAGCAACTTCACTCCTGCAACTCTCATTGTGACATTTGACTTACTGAAAACTGAGAGATTCAGCCCCATTCGAGTTTTATATCCATGGAACACACCCAGCTCTGGGGCAGTGGCCATGTCTTGCCAGAACAGTGTTAGTATGAGCAGAGAGGGTGTTTCTGAATCTCTGTACCAGAGCAAAACCCAAGAACTTGGTTAGATTTTTAGATTTGAAATGCCCTTTCTTATTTTGTGATGCCTGGGAAATGCATGTCATTGGTTATTCTGTGTCCTTCTGACAGAAGTGATGACAGCAGACATCTACTTAAATTTTCTTGGAACAGGTCTGCAGATGAGTCTCTGATGGACTTTATGTGAAACCACGCTAACAGCACTCTGCAGGCCAGAAACACATATCAGGCCCTGAGATTTGAGGGGTTGTCCTGCTCCAGTGACAGCCCTCTGGCACACTCTAGAGTAGGTCATTGGCTTCAGTGGAATGAGAAGGAGTTGTTTACCCAATACTGGTTGCATTGGAAGGATGTGAACTTAAAAAGTGTTTGAGGAACAGGTGCCCAACAAAGGTCATCAGAAAGACAGGTCCGAAGGCAAAGCTTTTTTAACAGGTGGGCACAACCACTGTTGAAGGAGAATGTAGTAACTATTTCTAAGGCTATGGATATCCCTGAGGAAAGCCCCTTTTGGCAGCAGCCTGGCCTTCTGTTTCCCATCAGTTGTAGCTTTGTCTCTTCTGAAGCCCCACCTTGCAAATGAGCAAACTGGCTGAGACAAGATGAATGGAAAACATTGCCTGTGCTAGAGAGGTAATGGCAAATCCCATGCCAGGAGGAAGAATAAACAGGAGATCATTGATATAACTGTGCTAATCTCCAATAGGTTTTCCACCAGGCGTGTGGAAGCACCTACAAAGGAGGCATTGTCTGTACTGTCACTGAAGGGAAACAGGAGAAATGAGCTGGAGGAGATGAGGGAAGGGCGGGTCTGCCTGGTGAGCAAAATTGATCAGTATCAGCAGGATGGGGAAGGAGTGGGTGAGCAGTCGCTGGGCTGGGAAGGCTGAGGATCAAAAGGTGTCCATCAGGCTGTTGTTCATTAGCCAGCTCTAAATCCTCGGTGATAGGCTGGGAGTTGAACGGCAGGTTTGAGTCTGGTGGCTTGAGTGCATCTTGCCCAGAGCCCCCATGCATGGATGCACATTTTGCATCAGCAGATGCTGCAGGTTTATCAACGTGCAGGACCTGTGCTGTGATGTTAGCATAGCCCAGGCACGTGGAGATTTTAAGGTCACTGCACCGACTGAACGAGTTTGTTTCTAACAGGAATGCAGAGTTAGGCCTGTGTTTGAGAGCTGTTGCAAATGTCCACCTCTGCAAGGGATATCATGCAGAAGAGATTCCTTGAGGGCGGGCTATTGCACTCCCTCCCCAGGGTCTTCCTGTGGCACTGTTCTACTGGGGAAGAAGCAGGGCAGCTTCAATGGGTATGAGTATTTTTTTCTCTAGGGACTTCACAGAAACCTCTTCTGAAACCCCGATTACAGTCTCAACCTGATTAAAAGGGATGGGGAAGGGTGTATCTCACCAATAAAGGCACCCTAAGGCTCTGAGCATCTGCAGACAGGAGCACCTCTTCTCCAGCCTCTCTCCCTTTGCTTCCTTGGCTGCAGATAACAAGTGTTTTGGTTCCAGTTTGCCTGATTTTTGGAAACCTGAGGCAGACAGCAGCCTGCTCTTCCAACATGCTGTAGAAAAAATGAAAGGTGTGTGGGAGGGAGAAGGAGAAGAACTATTTCCTGCAGTGAAACTCGATCCTTTTCAACTTAAAAATAGGAGGAAAACAAATTCCTGTGGGACCTTCTATAAAAGGGTTTGACAGTTGCCTACTCTCAGCCCCACCTCCCAGAGCTCCCCATTTGTCTGATGTCTTGGAAAGAGCCCTCCTGAACACAAACACAGATCTGTGACTGCAGCCCTGCTGCTGGGGGAAGCAGCTCTGCTGCACGGTGGGGGTCAGCAGCAGGGGAGTGTAATGCACTGTGACAGGTAGCAAAGCCCAGGATTAAGTGTTCTTTGTGTGGACCTACCATGCAAACAGCTTTTCCTGGGCCTCTTTTACTTGCTGTAAATTTTATCCAGACCACTATAAAGGTGCACGGAATTTCTGAGCATTTTTGCAGGCCCTGTCAAGCCAGGAGCCCCCAGGAGGGATCCCACAAACAGCAGCCAAGCCCCCATCTGTGCTTGCATCCCCTCGTGGTGGCCCTGTGAGCTATGAGGCACAGCCTGTGTGCATGGCACCTGGAGGAGAGGGGGCTCTGGGCGCAGCTTAACCAGGCTTGATTGCCTGATCAGACTCCAGTGCCTCGTAGCCACAGCCATGTCCCTGCTCGTCCCTGCTGCTGCTGAACATCTGCTCTCCCCTCCCTCCTCACCCATCCTCTCCTCCTTTCTGCATCACCACCTGATTCCAGGGCTGAGTGGCAGTGCCACAGAGCCCAAACAGCAGCCTGTCCCCCCTGCTCTCCCCTGTAAGTCCTGCTCCCTCTTTTGCTTCACTTTCTCACTCTTGCTCCCCTCGCCCTTCCACATCCTCCCTCTTTCAACGATCTGCATTGGCAGGGTAGGGCTGAAGGCAGCTAGAGAGGCAGGTTTTCTGGAAGCTCCTGTTTCTCTTTCGAGAAGAGAAAATAAAGCTTTAGGAGGCAGAAAAGATAGCCAGAAAGTGTCAACATTGGCATTGGCAACAGCAGCCACCAAGAATGCTGCTGCAGTTGTCCTGCCCCAGGGGTGCTGTTGGACCTGACATGGCCTGGCCCCATGACAGGCATTGATCAGAGTTGTGCCATCCTCTTCCTCATCATCTGCCCATGCTGCTGTCATGAGTCACTTCAGCTCTTGGCTACAGTCCCTGCTGAAAGAGGGAAGGCTCCCAACAGGAGTGATTCACCGTGCCTCCTTTCATCTGCTTCCAGCCAGATCACCTCGGGGCTGGAGCACTGGAGCAGAACAGCTCCAGTGCTTTCCCATGGCCTTGCTGCAGAGCTGTTCTCCTCCCTGACCTCCTTTAGACCTCCCAGGTTGGTGCTGTTAACGCATTCTTACGATTCCTCCCTCCTGAGTCAGTAACAAACCACTTCTGGTGCAGGTCTAGGGGCTGTGCTGGGGTGCAGGGGTGCAGGGCCTGGCTGGAACAGGACCGTGCGTCTCTAAGTTCAGAACCACCTCAGGCCTCCTGGGAGCTTGGGGATCACTGTGCTTGGGAGCCACATGAGCTGTCAAAGCCATCCCACTGGAGCCAATTAACATGACTAGGTACTTTTCAAAAAGCAGAGGGGTTTTAGGCTATGGGCTCAGTCCAGTTTCTGCTCTGGGTAAGCACATTATGCCTCAAATCAGCCGTGAGCTAACGCAATGCACTCTGTGTGTCCAACAGCACAGGCAGTTACCACAGCTCAGCTGACGAGCAGTAATTCATTAAGCCTCTGTAACTCGGTCACTGCAATCATCTTTCCAGCCTTAACAGTGCCAAATATATTCCCACTGTGATGTCACAAGAGTACAAAATTCATCTTTAAAAAAAAAAATTCTCTATCATTGCTCATCCCTCATAAATCTGCAGCTCTTTGTCATCTATCCAGGCCAGCAACTTGTCCTTCCAAAGGCTGTTTCCACCTGCGTAGCCCAGAGTTGTACCTACTCAAGGAAAACAGGTGGCTTAGATGGATGCAAACCTCTCTCATACAGACATGAGATCAAATGCCTTGAATTATGGTTGCTCAACAAGTAATTACCCTTCAGCTGAAGCAACCTCACCATTGTGTACATGCTTACAACTTGCCCAGCTCCTTCTCTGAGCTTGCACAATGTGGTTGCCTTAGTAAGAGCCTGATGCTTGCTGAACTAATCCAAACCAGCCAGGGCCCTGGAGCCTCTGTTTGGACAGGCAGTCCTGGACAGTTTGACGTGTTACTTGTACTGCAGCTTCTTCCTTCCTCTGCATCCAAAAAGTCAATTTTCCTCTTGCAGATTCTTTAACTGTGATCACCAGGCTTTGCCCTGGCATGTGCACAACCCCTTTAACTGGCTCTTTATCACCCCAAGAAACAGCCTTTTCTGTAGCACCTATACACCTACATCCCTAGCATCAGCTTGGTGTACCAGCTGAACTCAACAACCAGTGGTTTTCAAACTATCTTTAATTAAACACCCATAAATTTGTCTGTAGCATGCCCTGTGTGGATGTGCCACAATAAACCCTGAAGAAGGGAAACAGTCCATACCTTTGAGAGAGGAAGCAAGCACGCCTCAAGGTAGGCTGTGATCCAGCTGCATGGAAGGTTTCATACAGAAACGTGTGGGGTTCACTGAATTTTTTCTTTTCTTCCTAGCTGGCGTGGAAGAAAAGAGAGGATAGTTTCCAACAGGGAGGATAAAACAGTACAAATTAAATCCATTCTCTGGCCAGTGTAACAATTGTAATTTCCTGCTATTCCTTGGAAGCTGTACAACCCAAGAGGGAGATATTTCAAGACCGGTGTGTCAGGGGTAGAAGCACATGCATCTGGTTATTTTTAATGGCAGCTCTGTCCCCAATTTTCAGTGCTGGCCTTGATGAAATGCCAGCTCTGATTCATTAACCTTTTGTCAGTATGGCAAGGAATAAAAGGTGGCTCCTAACTTTAGCACCTGAGATAAAGTTTCTTTTCCCAAAAAGCCATTAGAGGTCCTTAGCTGTACCAGGCAGAGTTTTGGGTATAGAACGGCAAGAAAAAGGAAAAAAAAAACCTCTGTGAAGGTTTGTGTAACAGAGCCTGTACATGTCTCATATCTGCAGTCTTCATTACTGTCTGAAATGTGTGTTAGAACCAAGTTGCAATCAAGGTAACCATTTTCCTCTACAAGCCAAGAAAAATACTGGGTTTATTTTCAGACCATTAGGAATAGTCTCTCAGAACAGCCCTCCTTTCCTTGCTTCATATGGGCTGCTTAAAAGCAAAAGAAAAGGCACAATTTCACAACCATGGCAGCTGGGAGCTGCACATGGGTTAGACCCCAAAAAACAAAATCTTCACTGTGCCTTGGAAGCGCTTTCCCAGGGTCCAAGACTTAATCCAACACCACAGCCGAAGGATTAGTGCTCTGGTGGTAGAGCTGGGCAAGAGACAGGATTTTTGTTCTGTGAGAAATAATGCAGTGGGTTGGGGGTGGGAAGAAGGAGGAAACGCAAAGTCAGATTTGTTCCAAAGCTCCAGTCTGTCGGGATGTCAGCACTATTGAAGCAGCACAACGCAGCTCCAGCCCTCTCCTCCCTCCATCTCCTGCTCTGTGGGTACGACCAGTTCCTCTAGCCACAGTCCCTGCCACGGTTGCTACCTCCTCCCTCAGCTTTCTATGGAAACAGAATCCATTGCTGTGAGCTCTGCTCGAGAGAGAGTCTGAACAATGCCTGAGCCCGGCTGCTGGCTGTGAGTTAGGGGAAGGCTCTCGGTTGTGCTGTAGCTGTTGCAAAGTCCAGCACAGCTCTGGTGCACCCAGGAAGCTGCGTCCAGAGCCCCAGCTTCCAAGTGGTGAAAGACAGAGATGTTTGCTCTCTGGGCTGCAGAGAGGTTTGGATATAGCTTATCGTGTGAGATTGGGATCGCTGCTCTTAAAATGTCAGCAGTGAGCTGTGGAGCAAGGAGAGGGGGAACCCTCGCACAAAATTCAGGCAATGCTAGTAAAGGTCAGGTATTTGCACAGGAGGAGTCTTGGGGCTGGGAGGTTTAAGGGCTGCTGAGGGGGGACTTTTTCTGAAAGCATCTGTTCTCTACCAGGTCCCTGTCATCTGTACCTTGTTAGAAATGAGCCAAGGAAGCAATCCAAAGCCGGGCAAAGTAAATTACACTAAGAACTAAGACTGGAGGTGCTGGAAATGCTGATTATCTAAGTAGTGGTACAATCCTAGCTTCAGCTATTGGTATGTTTCATGTCTAAACACTCCCACCTTCGCTGAAAAAAAAAAAGGATAGATTGAAAGGAATGGCTTCCATTTAGTTGTAGTCACCTCCAGATGGGGCCCTGGGCTGCCCACTGCTTTGCAGAGAAATAAGTAACCAGCCTGGTGTCTCGTATGCCAGGTCTGGGATGGAGCCTGGGGAATCCTTGGAGTCCCACCTGCTCGTACCATAGCTCAGTGCATCCATTTCTTGTGATCTGTCCTGTCACACTGAAATGGAGACAAGAGCAGAGATGGGTACTGATCCATTAGAAAATCCACCAAGTAAAAGCAGTTGGCTGGAAACCTGCTTTCTGGCACACCAGAACATTTCTTGTCCACAGCGTTTAGCACATTCAAAGGCAATGCCAGCACACAAAAGCCAAGGACTAGAGGCCTGTAATTTGCCTTTCCCATCTCTGGGTTGCTGGGGTTGAATGAACGTTTCATAAGTTTCATTATGGTCTCCAGCTGCAAGCCAGGTTCTCCAGGACATCCGCTGCAGGCAGGGATTTGGACAGAGAGAAAAAGAGAGAAGGTCTTGTGCACAGAGCCTGGGACGGGTCTCGGTTTGAGGTTTGAGTGAACCTGGGCCATTTGGGTGGGACCCACTGAAGTTAAGAGGCTCTGTGTGGTTTGGATTCAGATCTTGGCAAAACTCAGCTCCGGCCCTGATGAGCACGTCTTGCTCCAAGGGCCTGGAGGGCCCTTCCTGAAGTGACACTGAGCAGCCCAGTGAAGGGATGGGTGCTAAGAGCTCCTGGACTCAGGCAGTGAGGGAAAGCCATGGCTGTTGTTCCAAGCTCTCCTTTCCTCGTGCTTCTGCCCCAGTTGCAGATCTCAGTGCAGGTGGTCATTATTCTCAGTCCTCACAGAGATACGGGGTTTCTTCCCTGCCCCTATTCATTGTGAACCAGGGCAGTAAACTTGGAATCTGTCTGGGATGGGATTTAGTCACTGAGGTGGACCTTGGTGTTCCCTTGAAGCAAAATCCCAAAGCTGGAGCAACGGGATCTCATCTCAACGTGGCATGTTAGGGCAGACAGACTTAACAGTAAATGTGGGTTTACACAAACCGTGGTAAGAACCCACCAGAGCATTCTTCAGGGCTGAAATGACCAGCTGCAAAAAGCATCCATGTAGCAAGTGATGCACATGTGAAGATGTGCAATGTGCACATCTTTTTTTGGCTTTGGATAGGATGGAGAGATGTTTTTCTCATACACTGTGAATAACAAAGAGGATTAATCTCTGGGAAAAAAAATGGGGCACTATGTTGAAGTGGGTTTTCATCAGTCTTGTGCTATTGTGTGCGTATCTCGGGTTTACTAATGATCCAAATGAAAAGTAATCAGGAAAAGTGCTTGGAGAAGGAGATTTTCCTGTATTTATTTTGGACGCATGTCCAGTGGAAAAATATCTTCCCAAGCATTTTGCTTGGCGACGTGGCCTGTTTCATTTGGAGAACAATTGATGGTGATGATGAGTGGTGCTAGATGCGATCGCTGTTCGACAGCTTTTTCACTTGCCTGCAAGTCAAAACAGCAAATTCCATGCGACTGCACACGTGTGCCGAGGAGAGGGTGGGATGACAGAGGCCTTGGACACCCTGCTTGATGTGTTCACTCGGGTCTGTGCCAGACTCCTCACCAGGCACTGCCATTAATGCATCCCTGTGTTTGCAGCAGCGTCTTGCTCATCCCGAGGGGTTGGTTTACTCTGCAGTTTGATGGGATACCAGTGGAATAACGCTGCCTTCCTGCCCAGGGTGTCCTGCAGGGAGAGGTTTAACCTCTTAGTGGAGAGGTTATGGCTCTGTGCATGGTGCATTCCATGCCTACAGGAGCAAACTCCTCCTGCTGGCTCTGTTTCATGGAATATTCGCAGCTGATGCTGCCCTGGCTCTGCATTCACACCTTCCCAGCAGTGCCAGCTGCAGCCCTGCCCATCCCTCCTCTCCTCCAGCTCCAGAGAGGACGAAGAGAGTGACACACACAAAACCATGCTGTCCCTTCGCTCCCTGCGCTGGCAGCTCAGCCAAGGGGCCACACGGAAGGTTAAATCAGTGAATACCATTTGTCTGGTTTCATTTCTGAAAAAGGAACAGCCGCCTGCCACATTCATTCCTCCCTTTGCCAAGAACTTTTCAGAGCAATGGCCTCTGGTCTCGGTGGCACAAGGGATAAACCCAAAGCAACTCTGCTGAAGTCTTCAGAATTGCTCCCAGGGTAACTGAGAGCAGAGCAGGGGCCCTGAGAGTTTCCTGAGCTTCACAGCCATAGCCACAAGGCAAATAAAATGAGATTAACCAATTACAATTAAAATGAGAGAGAACTGCTTTTGACAGTAATTTTGAATTTCCCCTAAAACCACTTCCAGCTGTGACCTGTGACTCGCGCAGCATTTGCCTGAGATCTGCCCCTGGTTGTTTGTTATAACTGGTGCTTTCAAGGACACTCAGTCCTGCCTAACAAGAGGTTTCCTAGGCAAAAAAAAAGAAAAAAAAAAAGTGAAAAATGGAAGAGGAACTAACACAGGGCATCCCTGCAGTGAGGCCCAGACACAAGAGCCCTTCTGGCAAGCAAATCAGAGCAGCCAGGGAATTAAGCAGGGTAGTGCTTGCATCAAATTCCCACAGCCCCACACGGATGTGTTGCTGTCATGCAGCTGTGAATCCCACCCTGGGAACATCCTCATTCACACTGGTGTAGAGCAGATCTCTGGGCTCACAAAGAAGCTGGCTGTGCACAGCCTTGCCCTTGCAGAAGAGAGCAAGGCTGTGTCTATAAGACAGGAATTATTATCATTGTTCTTACCCAGAGCTTCCAAAAGGTTTGTTATGCAGCAGTGCCACCCAATCAGCTCTCACCTTTGGAGCATCCAATACTTTCAGGCCACCTAATATCCTAAAATGAGGAGGTGGTTTTGAGTCATTTTTGGCCTGTGCTACCATCCTCTAGCGGAATTTCTCCAGGTGCTGTTCAAAAAACAGCCCTGGAGGAGATTTTGGAGGAATAACATAGCTGGGTGTGGGTTTTCACCCAAATGTTATCAGCAGCCTGTGGTCTCCTCTCAGCCAGTGTGCTGCTGCTTCTCCTCATCAGGAGACTGGAGATTCCCTTTTGAGAGGTTCAGAGAACAGCACTTCCTGCAAATCTTCTCATTTCCAAACAGCCAGCAGCACTCCTAAGATTCAAGGCTCAGCCTTTTGGGGAAGGATGTTTTGCCTTTAATTAGAGATCAGGTGTTGCAAAAAGAGCTGGGGTTGGGGTGTTTTTTAGGAGATGCCTGCAGGTTTCTGCCTGGGCTGGTGAGTGAGTACATTCCACTACCAGCACCGTCCCTGTGGCCATGAGCCCTGTACAGGCTGCATTCCTGCCCTTCCAGCATTTCCATATCCCACCTGGGAGGAGGCTGTGCCTCGCAGGGGAGTGGATCTTGAACCTTCTCCATCCTGCAGTGCAGCAGGATCGATTTCCATGCTGCAGGGAGACAGGGCTGCAAGAGCAGCGACTTGGGCCGGTGATTAGGAGTGTAAAGTTGTATTTAAAGGTGCTATTTTCACTCTTCAGACACAGAAGGTGAGAGGAAGAGTAGACAGAGATAAAGGTGCATCCTCTTAAGGCTGCATTACCTGAGTCAGAGTCTGTATTAGATTATTTGTACTGTGATCTGCCAGCTTTGAAAGCCCTCCAGGTGCTATAGCACTCTTCTGTTGAGGTCAGGATCACAGTCACCTTCCTCTGTAATTTCCTTTGTCATTAGTGCTTTTTAAGAAACTACTTATTCTTTAGAGATGAGGTCTAAAAGCAATTTTGGAAGCAAAAATGCTGTTTGTTACTCCCACACCAGTTATACTTATTTAATTTGGAATGAATCAACTGCTATTCAGTGCAGTTACACCTGGGTGACTCTCAAAACGCTTTCGTGTAAGCAACTGTCTGCCCACGCTGGGGTATTCTTGTCTCTGCAAACACCATGATTTGTTTTGTGAAGTACCTGAGTTTATATCTGAATTGCTACAGTTTCTTCTTAAAAACTTCCCATGGTGGACATTTCCCACTTCCCTAGGTAGCCCATCCTAGAGCTTTCTCTTTAGTTGGCTTTACCTACAGTACTGTCTAAAACTTCCTGGCCATAAATTAGGCTGATTTCTTCTTGCCCTTCCCAAGGTTCTGGAGAACAGTTCCAATCCCTTTTGCAAATATTGGAAGATCATTATCATGTTCCACTCATTCTTCTTTCTTCTAGACTAAACAAATTCCCTTCCTTCCACCTTTTTTTGTAGGTCATGTTTTCAGAACCTCTTTATCATTCATTTTATTCTCTTTGCACACACTCCAGTCTATTGTCTTCCTGAATGTATACTGCCCCAAACTGAGGTGATGGAGTCTTCCACTACAGGGCAGATCTTTTCTAAACCCTTATCAGCTTCATAATATCCTGTTTGGAATAACAGCCTATGCAGCTAGCATCCCCAAAAATTATTTACTTTTTCAGCTATGTCGTCTTTGGTGATATTCAGGCCAGATCTTAGGGTGCCATTAGCTGTGCTCTTTGTTTTCAATTTAGACTCCCTTCATGAGCCTCAGTAGCCCCTCTCTCTGCCTGAGTTCTTCCATTTGTGGAAAAAAAATAAAAGGAGGGAGAAAAGTATATCCTTGATATACTAAACAGCCCCATACCCGCCTCATAAGATCTTACAGCCCTCAAAATATTTGCTTAATCTCCCGGTATCTTGGCAGGGCACATAGGTATTAGCGCTCCCAGGTGTTCTTATCCACTGATCTCAAAATATTCTCCCTCTTGTTTTAAACACGGGGAGAGCGAAGTGTTTGGTGGAAGCTCAGTTTTCATAAGCAGCAAAGATCCCCCTCTCCATTTAAAGCCAGTGGAAAGTGTGGGTTGCAAGCCAGCGGGAGAACCGGGCTTTAAGTGACAGGCTGGGGTCCCCTCGAAAGTTAATCCCCCAGGCAGGAGCCAGAGCCCAGCTTTCCTGAGCCTGTCTGCTGAGCAGGGCCAGGCTGCCTCCCATTCAGCTCTGTGAACACCCCTCGCGTGGTCAAACCTATCCATAATCCCCCAGGAAAACCTCCTCCTGGGTCGTGGCAGGGATCACAGTGCCCTGGAGAAGAGCTGGCTTCATCACGACCTGCTCTGCTCCCCAGCTAGAAATCTTGTCCCTCTCTCCTATTTGTTTGCACGCTGCACAGCTGAAAAGCCCGTTAAAGAAAACAAACAGCACCCGTGCCAAGCTCTTCGGTGCTCCAGCAGTAAAAGATATTAATAGTTTCCAGCTCTGTGTTTTGCATCCTGCCTTGCCAGAGCTCACCTGCTCTCTGTGAATCGGGAGCCTGCTCGGTGCTGCTCGCCGAACAAAAGGCTGGTTTGTAAAAGACAAATCAGGGGGAATTTTTTAAATTCCAAAAATAGACAAGGGGGGGAAATGTGCCAGCAAGATGGATCTCATTTCATTTCCCAAATCCCTCTGGTCTCCAGAGTTCATTCTTTGCTCTTAATGTTTCATGCTATGGCTTATTTTAGGCTCCTTAGTGGAAAGTTTAAAACATTTACTTAAAGGCAAAGCTTCAGCTGGCATAAACTGTCACAGCTCCCTTGGCTTCAGTTGCCTTCAGCAGAAGGGCTGCCCTTTAGCATTTAAATTGCTCATTAGAGAATGGAAAACTGTGTTGCTTGAAATCATCTGCAAATACTAAGGAGAAAGGAATAGAGAGGAAGGGGCCACAGGGTGGATTTCAGCTGAGAAATTGTCTTTCCACATGGACAGGTGCAAATGCAGAGCACTCCTGGCACTCATTACTCTTTAAGTCTTTCCTCAGATCCCTTTCCAAAGCTGCTGCCAGTGCCCCCCAGAAGCCCTGAGGGGCTGGTGGTGCCAGATCTTGCTGGGCAGGAGGAATGAGGCTGCAGGAATCTCCTACAGGGCAGTCCAGGCTGCTGAGCAGCACCCACCTGGAGCCATCCGAGTGGCCATGGCCCAGTGGTTCTCCTTTGTGTCACAGAAGTGTGTCCAGAGGTACCAAGGGGTTCTGATAAATGTTTTTTCTGGAACACACAAGCTCCTTGGATAAAACCTTTGGGCCAGTCTGGAAAGGTGCTGGTTTAGCCAAATGGCCAGGATGGAGATTCCCTCTTACACCCCCATCCCAGAGGCATTCCACCCCCAAATTCCACCCATGCTGGCCTGTTTTGCAGCCCTGGTGATCCCACAGGGAGGGCTAGAACAGCACTGTCACAGTTGCCATTCAGTCGGTGCTTTTACAGGGAACATCTGCAAGCTCTTCCTTTTGTTCAGCATATCCTAAAGGAAAATGAAAAAAAAAAGAGAGAAAAATCAGCAAAGGTGCAATATGTTTTTCTTTTGCTGTCAAGTTTAACAAACAGCAGCCATCTGAGCCTGCCCAATTTTATGAGGCTGTGTTCCTGCCCTGGTCCCTTTCTTGTGTGTCCTGACTTAAATTGAACCAACCTCCCAGATTCTCTGGTAAATCACATCAGCAGGGCTATTCCTGATCAACACCAGCCTAAGACCAGGGGAGACTGCCTGAGCCCAAAAGATGGGAGCAGCTATTTTGCCAGCACCCTGGCTGGATTTGTGTCTCTGCAGGAATGCGTACACTTCCCTTTGCTTTTGCAATGGCACCAGCGTGTTGACGAACTGCAGTGCTGCTATTTATCCCTTAATTACTCCCATGACTCACATTAAAGTAACAATTTTCCATAGAAACAAACACAGGCAGAGCTGACACCGCTCAAACTGCTTTTATTCTGAAACACGCTCTGTACTTTGGGTTTTGAGGGTGGCAGCTCTGGAGGCTGCTCCATATTCCTGGTGCTCCATATCCCTGGGTTTTGATGGAGTTAAGGGGAATGAGACTCACTGGGCTCTGGCTTGCTCTGGGATGGGGAGGAAGGGTTGGATTACAGCCCACGTGGGGCTGAGAGCCACTCAGCATGCTGTGATTTTGGGGGAGATGGGTGTGAAGCACAGCTCAGGACAGGGTGGTTCTGTCCTCAGTGGTTCCTGGGTGTTCTTAGGACATGTTCATCTGCCAGTGTTCTTGCCAGGACGCTCCCTCTGCTTAATTTGCTCGTGGGCATTTCAGCTTGGGCTGCTGCTCTGTGTTTTTACTTGTCTGGAGAGGCTCAATCAGGGAGAGCAGCAGGAGTGCCATCCCTGGATCTTATCTGGGGATATTCATCCTGTTCTCTGCATCGTTTCAACTGCAGGTGCCACAGCTGGGTGTGATCATCCTTGGCTGAGTCAGTTATTTAAAATGACTAATGAAATAATTAGCTGGCAGATCTCAGCTGCATCCTTTGGGCCAACCTGGCATCAGTTCTTGTGTGGGGTCCTCATGGACTTCAGATCCTGTGCCTGACCCTCGTAAAGCATTATGCATACACGAGATGTCAAGAGGGATCTTTTTCTTTTCCAAACCTGCCTGCCTTGCCTTGGCACTAGAATTGTCAAATATCACCCTAGTTTTGTTCATCTGTGGAGCCAAGAGAAACCAGGCAGAGCCAAAGCTGTTTGTCTGGTTTCTCCATTTGAAGCTGCCATTATTTATAGCAATTGGATGTCCCTGGTGATGGTGTGCCTCCCCATCCTGCGGGGCAGGAGCAAGGATTTCTCATTCCTTAGAGCTCTGTATGTTTTTCCTAAAATCCTCCCACAAAGGGAGCCCTTCCCAGGGCTTTTCCACAGGCACTGCAGGCATGGCAGGGTGAACACATCCCTGCTGGAGGTTGTTGCCAAACCTCCCTGCAGCCAAAGAGGAGGGAGAATGGCCCCACACTATCTCTTCCCAAGGCAGGGAATTGTAATGTCCAATGAGATGTGGATACTGGAGCGCTCAGAGCCCTCAGCCAGGAAACTGGGCCCCTTAAAAAAAGCTGCAGTGCAGTCACATAAACACATCATTCCTGCTCCAAAACACTCCTAGCATCATGGACAAGGCAAGAGCAAGCAGGTGCATGGAGAGAGGAGGGACGTGGAAGCACAGGGTGATGACAGCAGCAGCTGTCACAGCACCCAGGGCCAGGAGGTGGCCAGAGGGCACCTGCTTTGCTGTGGGCTTTGCCTTGCACACTGGGGAAAGGAGGGAATGATGGAGCAGAGCCCTGGAAAGCTGGAGTGGGCTGGCTCCAGGCAGGCAGCGTGCTGCTTTTGCCACTGTGTGTTTTGAGAGATTGTGTGATTTGATGTAGAGTCTGTTAGAGTTGCCTGTAACTTGCTTATGCTTTGTCCGTGCAGATAAAGTTGCGTTCATATTATACTTCTCTGCTCCATGCACACGCACTCTAACTCTGAAAAGTGTGAAAAAACCAAAACCAAAAAATTTTAAAATGCAACTTTGGCTGTGCAGCCTTCCCAGGAAATGCCTATAGAAAATGTCTGTGCAGGAAACGGCTACAAAGGGAAGGAGAGGAGGGAGGCGAAGCCCAGCAGACCTGGATTCTTAGAGACCATGTGCAGCTTCTTCCTCTCCAGCTCCTCAGGGCTCTTGGCTGTCTCTTCGTGTTGCTTTCAAGGCCCCACACATTACAAATGTCTTTCATGAGGGTTTGTCAGCCTCCCACCATGCCCGAGTCCCATCAAGTCTCTTCTCCTCTGAAGAAGAAACTTGTAAGGGCTCAGTAGCCATGACCGAAGCCAGGTTTTCAAACAGGGCCAGCATTCCATAAACCACTGGGCTTTTCTGAAAGTCTGGCTCTGAGGAAAGCCTTTATTTCCTTTTTATTTTTTTTCCCCTACACTAGGACTGATCAGTAATATAAACATTAGGCTGAATAGACTGAGTATCTCCTCCCTAGAGGGCTTCTCTCTTTTTCTGCCTCCTTTATCTCTGCCAAGGTGCTGATAACCAACGTGTGCCATGTGGAAGGGTGTCCATGGGGCTGACAGAGCCCTGTTCCGTGGGCATTTTCAACCCAGGCTGCAGAAAGAGCTGGGAAGGAGAGAGTCGGGAGGCCTTGACTTGCCTCACACATTTGCCAGCAACAGATTCTGCTTTCAGTGAGTGACTTGAAAATATTTACCTTTTTTTGAAGCAAGAAGGCAGAGAGAGGATTCCCTTACTCCTTCTCCTGGTTTAAAAGAAGGCTTAATTTGAGATGTGAAGCACCAATCAGTGCACCTTCACACCTCCACTTAAACTGGACTGTTGAGCTTGAAGAGCCAGGCTGCAGCCTGCCTTGCAGCAGGACGTGGCTGTGCCCGAGGCTCTCGTCCTCCCAGGATGCAGAAACATCAACTGAATAGCACCTACCAAAGTTTTCTTTTGCCTAGAGGTTGGCATGGGGTGACACCAGCTAGTGGCTCATGTTTTCACAGGTAGGGGCTCCAAATTTGTTCCAGAAAGAGTTTAATCGCCCCTAACTTCTCCTGAGCCCAGCAGCTTCAAAGACATGTCCCCCACACTCTATCATAACAACATTTAGAAAGCAGTTTGAATTTCTTCCAGCTGGCCTCATGTTACAGAGATCCCTATCAGCACCCGGGAGGAAAGAATTAGCAAGAAAAACAAGCGTCTCTTTAAACTTCACAAAGAAAATGAAAATGCAAAGAAAAAGGCCACATAAAAAGCATAGATGTAGCCCAGTGACGTCCAAACAATGTGTTCTTTTCCTAGGGTTGTCTGAGGTAGAAAGGATCCTGATGCTTGACTTTTCTTGTGTCAGCTGGAGCCTTTGAACACGAATGGCAGGGTTTTATCAAAGCCAGGTGCATTTGCACAGGTACTGTCTGTGGGACCTCTCTCCCGGCCATTGGGAATGAGCACCTGAAGTGAATGTTAAAAGTGAATATTAACCCAGGCAGGAGCGTGTGCCTGGGGATGCAGGGAGCCACTGGAGCAGACCAGACAGTAAACATGGACTTTCAAATGCATCTGCTCGGCTTTTCGTGCCAAACTCCTTTCATGCCCCTCCACAAGGGACTTCTTGTGGCTCTTTCTTCCCCCAGAAAAGCATCCCAGCTGCAGACTTCTCCCGTTTACCAGGAGATCAAGCAGTCAGGCTCGGGGTGAGCAGTGGGAAAGCCTGGAACAGGCAGCTCCCCTAGTAGCAGAGAGCTTCCCCCACCCAAGGCGCTCCCCAAACCTCAGCCAGCCGGGTTTGTTGTGGTTTGTGCTGAGCTGCCTCCTCTTGTGGAGCTGTCCTGTGCCCCAGCCCAAGCCCTGCAGCCATCCTCGGCCTCTTTCTGTTGGTCACAGGCTGACGTGCTGACATGTGAACAACTCCTTCTAAAGAACAGATACCCTCCGTTTCAAAGAGCAAAGTCCCTTGGGCAGCTGGGGAAAACTGGCAGAGGACACAGACTGGATTTGTTTTCGCTTCGCGCTCCCCGTGGTGCTTCACACGAAGGAGCCAGTGGCTCGAGATGGGGCTTGGGGACCCAAGCTGGTGCCTTTGCATGTTAGAAACCATTTCCGTTCGAAAGCCTGACAAGCACTGTCTGTTTTGGTATTTGTGATCCCCACAGAGCTATTTTTCTGCATTTCCCAATACTTTCTCTTCTTCCCTATTCAGTCCGCAGATGGGCCCAGCCTCTCTTCAAAGGAGGGCATTATGTTATGCCATCATTTATCATACTGTTCTTTTTCTCCAGCAAATTTCCATTATGATTGGAAGGAAAAAAAAAAGTCTGGCAGCCATCACCTCTGCTCTTAGCTGAACTTTGGTTGGTTATTGAGCTATTACTCATAATTTAATTGTCTTCACTTGCTCTATCTAAGTAAAAAGATGGTTAAATCAATAGATATAGATAGATTAAAGGATGAAGGAGTGGGGGAGCAATTTGGGGTGATTACTGACCCAAGTCAAGTTGGAAAGGGAGGGAAATTGCATTGAGCTGCACCAATTTACACCTTCCAAGATACTGACTTTTCTGTGACCATGAAACATTTCTCCCCACAGAACTCAGCTGAGTGTCTGCTTGGGTTTAGTGTGCAGTTAAATGAAAATTCACAAGATGCAATTCAAGCAAAAGTTACAGATTGATGTCTCAGCTTCTGAGAGTCCAAAAAAGTGAACTTGAGCATATGTAACTTCAGAGACTAACCTAATCTTCCCCTCTTGCTGAGAAGATTCACATAGCAACAGTGAAAGGGGCTTTCTTCAATTTGCTTTATCCTGTGTGTATTTAAGATAACCCTTTTTCTTCCAGAATTTCATTTAGCTACTCATACTACAAACACAAGGACAGATGGTCACCAGATCAAACTTAATCAGCATTCTGTATGCTGGATTTTGAGCTTAGAAATTCATCTGGTTCTGGTAAAGCACAGTCTGAAACCTGCCTGATGTTTAACTCGACCACAGAATTGTATTAAATTTCTAAGCCTCCCCATCCTCACAGGAGATTGCGATGGGAGCCATCAGGCAGTTTCTAAAAGGGGTTGATTAGTAGTTTAATTATCAGAGATATCTGCTCTATTACTAGTGTCTCGCTGGAGAAGAGCATTTTTAGTGGGAAGCTGAAGCCCAGTCTTACCCCTTTGTGTCTTCTTGGAATTCATGGCAGGACTAAATCCAGCCCTGGAGTCAGAGGATGCAGTTTTGTTTACATCCCCTTGCACCACACTGAATTCAAGGTCTAGACCTTGGCAGTGCACCCTTCAGTCAAGGCAATTTGAATTATTTTCCCATGGCTTCTTCTCATTCCTCTTTTCATCAGGCTCTTCTCTGCCTCTCTTTGTTGTTAGTCGTTGGGCTGAACTCCACGTGAGTGTCCCCATCCCGAGGAGCTGATGTTGCACAGAAGGACAAGCAAGGAACTCCCCCAGGGAAGGGCTGCCAGGCTTCTCCATGCCCAGGAGCACACGGAATCCAGGTACATCAGGAACCACAGCAAAGCCTCCTTTTCCTTGAGTGAAGTCAGGATTTGATGACCCTGTGTCCTCAAATCCTCTGTCCTTCAGGTGCGGTGACCTTTTTGCCCTGTCTGAAATCCCTCTGCTGTTTTATCCCTGATGCCACAGCCTGTCAGAGGTGTGTGTACCCCTGCATCCAACTCTGCTGCCTTTATTTGCATAACTGTGGCATGGGGCTGCCTGGCTGGAAACCAAGCCCCACTCCAAATGGCACAGAGGCGACAGCCATCTGTGTCTTTTTCACATTCAGTTTCATTGTTTTAGGATCAAATCCAACCGCTGCAACCTACAGTAACTCTAGACTTCTCAAGGCTCAAAGCTTTCCATAGAGCACGATCTGTGGTTACACTGTGGAGAAGCAAACCTGGAAAAAAACTTGTTGGACTGGCGCAGAGGTATTTTAGTCAGTGCAGAGGGCTGCCAGTGGTGAAACCAGCACTCCCAGAGCATGAATGAAAGGAGGGTGTTTCATTCCGTGCACGTTGGACAATTCAGTCCTAACTGGGCATTATGGTTGCACTGGGCAGGTCGCTCTCGAGATGTATTTCCATTGCCACGTAATAAATATAAATGCTCTTTATGAGACACTCATGGATGGAAGGCATCTAGTGGTTGCTAAAGGTTATTCTGATGATGTATATTCAAAGCCCTCCTGTTTGGCATTAATTAGCACAATGTTCTATTTCGCAATTTCCCAGCACACACACATCCAGATTCCTGCTAGGAATTGGAAATGGCATCATCCACCACCCACTCCTCCACCCAAACCAGACAGCACTGATACAATCCCTCCCTCCCAGGAACCCCTCCACAACCCCATGGCAGGGACACGCAGGGGCTGGCAGGATGCAGGATTTTTTTGCATTACAAAACCTAGACATTCCTTTCTGAGAGGCCTCAGGCTGGGATCTTCATGAAGGTCTCTCCCATGGATCCCAAAAGCCCAGTGCCTTTAGCTGGGGGCAGTCAGCAGCTCCTGCTTTGGCATGTGGACTGGGGTATTTCTGATGCCCAGGTTGAAGATTGCTGCTTGCAGGAAGGTGATGCCCTCAGAAGCTCCAACCCCTCAGGAACTGATGGAAGTTTGCGACTCACACACTGATTTGAACTCTTCATGTCACAGCACTGGGAGGAACTGGTATAAACCATTCCCTTATGTGTTTCCCATTTCTCTGGGCTTGGTTGCTCCAAGCCTCCTACAGATGCTACATAATGGAAATGCTAAGGCAAATGTGCAGGAGGTACTGTGGGAGCTGGATTCTGCCCTTGCCAAAGTCCAAGAGAGAAGGGAATGCTTGCACTTTTTCTACCTATTTTATCTCTGCTGGGTGTCTGAAAAGCATTTTCTACCATCCCCAAGCTGCAGGGATAATTAGATGCTGTACCGACCAAACTGCCAAAAGATGAAAACTTGTGTGTTTCAATATTGCATGGAACATGACTTAAAATAGCTAAGCAGATCCTGTAATTAGGAAAGTACCAACTAACACTCATCTCCTCCTCTGCTCTAGGCATCCCACCTTCGGGATGTTCATCCCGCCTTCGGGATGTTCTGAGCTCCTGGCACTGGCCTGGCAGTGCTTTTTTCACTGACTCTGGTGCATCCTCAATGCAAAGGGACTTTTTTGCTTCTTTCTCACGAGCGGTTCTATCCGGCCTCGTGTAAGGACCATCGGACTCTGAGCTCTAATGCTGGAGCTGATTCCTCTGCGCTGTTCTCCTGGGTCCTCTCCCGGGACTGATGGGACAGCGTGAAGCACCCGTGGGGTGCAGTTACAGTCCTGCAGCTGTGACCCCTTGCACCCACCGTGGGGGGACAGCCACCCTTGGATTCTGCCCCCAGTGTCACCATCCCTGTGGCACTGGAAATCCACAGCACCTCCACCTTTGCCAGCACCACAGCCCCTGCCCGCTCTGCCAGTGCTGGAGCAGCCAGGCTCGCATGCGCCCGTTCATTTTGGGTTTTATGCCTCCAGCTTCCCTCCAGATAAATGTATTTTTTTTAACTCAGAGATACATTCGTTCCAACTTGGATGCCAACTGCTCCCAGTGCCAAGAAGATGCAGCGCTCCTTCTGCTCGCTCTGTTTTTCCTGTGAACTTTATCAGTTTTTGCTTGTTTCTCTGTGACCTTTGGAGCCCATTCAAAGTCATCTGCCTCTTGCTTTGATTTTGTTTCAGACCAGTGCAGGTTGCCAGCTGATTTGTTGCCTGTTTTAACACATCGCCAGCAAATCACCACCTCTTCATATTGTTCAGTCAGTCATCAAATCCAGGCTTGCCAGCTCTTTTTGTTAATGGGCTAGGAGGGATTGTTACATCTAGCTGATGGGACCAGAAAGCTGCTTAATTACAGCTAACAAATCTTTAAAGCCCAATGTAGGACTTTTACGGCCAGTGAGGGGTCTGGCCTCTGTTGTGGACCCGAGTTCCACCTGGATGTTGGCTCACCTCATCTTTCCACTGGTTAGCCAGGCACTTCAGCTGCCACATGCACTGGTTCCACCGCTGAAAACATATCCCTCAAGTTGTTGCACCAGAGATTTGGCTTATGCTGCTTCTGGGGTGGAGACAGTTTTAATTGCAGAGCCAAGTGGAACCTCCTGGGTGCTCTCCTACAGCTGGTCCCAGTTACGGGCAGCCAGGGATCAGTGGGAGGTGAAGGAGCCTGGTGGCTTGCAGTGGTTATTCCTGCAGTGTTGGCAAGAGCCAAGGTGGACATGGGAGCCCCAGGTGAGGTGCAGAGTCCACAGGCTCAGCTCCAGCACCACGCAGCCCACAAAGTGCTGCTTCCATGCCTGGAAGGTTCCACGTTATCCAGGTGTTGCTCAGGAGAGCTGTATTGAGGCCTGTTTGTGGTGAAAGGCAGCAGTGCTTTCTCCAAGGCTTAGGTATGCTTCTCTGCACATTCCTCTGTGTTCCCTTCCCAGCTCCAGGTATTGTGCTCCATGGCTCGTTGAAGACCTAGATTTCCTCTGTGGGCCAGGAGTAAAATCCATATTTCTCTCCAATACAGAGGACAGTCAGAAGGGAAGGGGCAGCCAGATGACCAAATCCCAGGCTCATGCAGGCGCCATGGGCGTCTCCCACAGCACCATTCAGGAACTGAGGTATTGATTTATTTCTTGAGCACTGACGGGGTGTATATAGCTTTAAACTATTCTGACTCCATTTTCTCTTTGTGGGTCCCAGGCCCCCAAAGAGGGGATTTACAGAGATAAGTGATTACTGATTAGATGTAACTTTGATGAGTTTACGTAACGCAGTGGGTGTAGCATTTTCAAAGGTCGCTGCACACTTCTTGGGCTCTTCCCCGAGGTTTAACTTCTACTCTTCCTCCTTTTGTTGGTTCCCTTCCCACAAAAAACCAGAAGGAAAATGTGAATGTTCCACCTGAGGTGGGGAAAGTAGTAGCAGGGTGAGGGCCTTGTTTTGCTGTTCTGCTTTCGAACCTTGCAGCACAAAGACTGACACTGGGCTGTGGTTCGTGCATGGCAGAGAGGATCCCTGGAAGAGGGCAAACCCCAAATGTGCCATGTCTGCAGTTCGGTCTCTCGTCGAGTTTGAAGCTCGTCTGCTTGCACGGCCTCAAACTTCTCCTTGAAAGGCTGAGGCCCCACAGGGGCTGGGGGTAGAGAACAGCCTGGACGGGGCCATTCCCGGGCCATTCCCGGGCCATTCCCAAATCATTCCCAGGCCATTCCCGGACCATTCCCAAATCATTCCCGCACCATTCCCAAACCATTCTCGAACCATTCCCGGGCCATTCCCGGGCCATTCCCGGACCATACCCGGGCCATTCACAAACCATACCCGGGCCATTCCCGGACCATTCCCGGGCCATTCACAAACCATTCCCGGGCCATTCCCAAACCATTCCCGGACCATTCCCAAACCATTCCCGAACCATTCCCAAATCATTCCCGGACCATTCCCGGGCCATTCACAAACCATTCCCAGACCATTCCCGGGCC